>WNWU01000013.1:20273833-20286327 GCA_012654045.1 Ptyas mucosa
GCAGGCACTGGTCTACCCATTTATTTTTGCAGGCACTGATCTACTCATGTATTTTTGCAGGCATTGGTCTACCCATTTATTTTTTCAAGCACTGATCTACTCATGTATTTTTGCAGGCACCAGTCTACTCATTTGTTTTCTTTTAACACTGATCAGCTGTAGGGTGGCCCTTTGAAGCCCAGCGGCAAGAGTTTAAAGTTTTTTTTCCCTCTAGGCATCAGCTGGGACTCAGGAGGCAGCAATAGATTGGGATTGGGGCCAAATAAAAGGTAAGAATAACACGGGGGGTGGGGGTGGGGGCTCAGGGTGGCGGAGGGGCAGAACCGTTTCAGTGACATCATATTGTCACCACTACTGGCTTGGGAGAACCGGGCCGAACCCACCACTGCCTGGGATGCTGCAACCATCAGATTAAATACATAAATACATGCCAATTGCCAAGAGCCTGAATTTTGATCATGGGACTGTGGGGGATGCTGCAATGGTCATCGGAGTAAGGACTGGTAGTAAGTCACCTTTTTAAAGCGCTATTGTAACTTGGAACATTCACTAAACGAATGGTTGTAAATCAGGACTACCTCTACTTGTACAAGAGGTCAAAAAGGAATGAGTGGTAAGAAAATGGGATGGGGGAAAAAAGGCAAACCCCAGAAACAGGAGCTTGCAAAGCTGCCAAATGGGACCGCCATCCAAGTCCCTGAGATAGCTGAAATACCTGTCAAGCACGAGAAATCAGGAAATCCAGAGGTAGTTCAAATAAATATAAAGGTTTACGGCAAGCTTAAGTCTCTACAAGAATCTGAACTACTAACGGTCAAAGCAAATTGGTGGTAGATAAGATTCAATGGAATTCAAGGTGGGGTTTAGATGTCTTGTGGGCACAAAGAGACTTGAGACCGATGGCACGTTTGACCCCCTCTCTCATGCTCAGCCTGGTCATCTCCTACAATACCCTTAGCAAACTGAAATCTCCATTTTTAATTATGGGGAGGGGGGAAATCCCAAAAGCTGCAGTGCAGTGCTCAACGTCCTCCATAAGGCCCGCTGATGATCATGGCAAAGTTTCTGGAAGTTGAAGTCCTCGCTAACCCGCCCAGCAAGGGGGAGGGGGGAGGGAACGAGCGGGGTAGGGAGGAAGAAAGATGTAGAAAACTGCTGATGGGATGTGACTGCCCCAAAGTCTTGGGAATGGAAAGCACGGCGGAGGGAAGCGACCCACAATGCAATTGGACAATGAGAAAAACGTCTCTGATTTCTTTTCCATAAAAATGGGCAGTTAAAGATCATTGGAACGGACAAGGCAATCTTCCAACAGGGCAGCGGCGTGATTGCCTGCGATGTGATGGAAGCAAGCAGAAAAACAAGCCGCGCTTAATAGCATTCAATTTCTAATAACTTACTTAGGCCCCCAGCTTGCTAGAAGCAAGGATTTCTCGGGTTCGCTACAGCTGGAGCAGACGCAACGACGTTGGCTTGATTTGTATTACATTAACTGGATCCAGGGTAGGCAAGAGAAGATATTGCAAATGCATCACAACTGGCAGGGGGGGAATTGAATATCAGAATTCGTGCGGCCGACCACAGGAGATTGAATTTTTATAAAGAGGGGGTTTTTGCTAAATAGAACCTCCATGAACAGAGGAAGTATATCCCAGTGTGAAGAGTTGGGGAATTACAGAATATGAGACTTGGAAGGGACCTTGAAGGTCTTCTAGTCCAACCCACTACTCAGGCAGGAAACTCTATACCATTTCAGACAAATGGTTGTCCAATCTCTTCTTAAAAACTTCCAGTGTTGGAACACCCACAACTTCTGGAGGCCAATCATTCTACTGATTAATTGTTCTAACTGTCAGCAAATTCCTCCTTAGTTCTAGATTGCTCCTCTCCTTGATAAGTTTCCATCCATTGCCTCTTCTTTGTGGCCGCCCTTTAGATATTGAAACACTGCTGTCATGTCATCCCTAGTCCTTTTTTTCATTAACCTAGATCAGGGGTTGGCATCCTTAAATACTCAAAGAGCCATTTGGACCCGTTTTCCAAAGAAAAGAAAACACCGGGAGCCACAAAACCCTTCCCATGTCCGACTATTTCCTGAGCAGCCACAAAGCTAGCATATATAGTTGAATTAAATGTTCTGTTTTCTTCTGAAACTTTTCTTTTCTTGGATTTATCCATGGCTGGCCTACCAGGAGTCAAAAAGCTCAATAAATCCCATGCCGGCGGGTGTCACACATTGGCAGTTGTGACGCATATTTTAAGCGACGGAGCCGCAGCAGAGGGATGAAAGAGCCACATGTGGCTCCAGAGCCACGGGTTGCTGACCCCTGACCTAGATATACCCAGTTCCTGCAACCGTTCTTCATATGTTTTGGCCTCCAGTCCCCTAATCATCTTTGTTGCTCTTCTCTGCACTCTTTCTAGAGCCTCCACATCTTTTTTTATATCATGGCGGAGAAGGCAGGAGATTCTGTAAACCCTTTCCTAGGTGCTTGCTAGAGTTGTTGAGTTATGACCTAGGTTTCAAGGATATGAAAACTTTTTTCATGGGGATTGCTCTTCATTTCATCCCCTGAACAACAGCCTTGGAAGTAGACTGTTGAAAGAGAGACTATGAGACTGGCACAAAGTCACTCACAGTTTACATTGCTGGGGTTGCCGTTTTATTCCTTGCTCCCTCTGTTTTTTTAAAAAATGAAAATCACTGAATTTGTTCCCTCCCTGTTGGGTTAAAATAAAGAGTGTTTCAGTATTTGAGGGGCTGCCACAGAGAGGAGGGGGTCAAGCTATTTTCCAAAGCACCTGAGGGCCAGACAAGGAATAATGGATGGAAACTGATCAAGGAGAGATTCAACCTGGAAATGAGGAGGAACTTCCTGACAGTGAGAACGATCAACCAATGGAACAGAAGTTGCCTTCAGAAGTTGTGGGAGCTTCATCACTTGAGACTTTCAAGAAAAGATTGGACTGCCATTTGTCAGAAATGGTGTAGACTCTCCTGCTTAGGCGGGGGTTGGACTAGACGATCTATAAGGTCCCTTCCAACTCTGTTAATCTGTTATTAGATTCATCATTTTTTTCCCTTTTTATAAAGTAACTTCTGTTTTCTCAGTGGTCTCCTTTGAACTTCTGTTCGGTTAGCGTTCAGTCACTGAACTTGCAATTAGGTTGCAATATTGGGTGTAAATTCAGTATATTTTACCGTTCATATGCGTAAAACGCTATTTGCTTCAATCATCCTTCTTTAACAAATGTCTTAAAAGGTCATTACGTTAATTATGTAATTTGCATCATTTGTCCAACTAGACTTTTTTTAAAAAAATGTTTACCGAGACCCTGAAGACAGTCTCTGAAAAGTGTGAACTTCACGCTTCATTTAAACAACCTCAACCTCCCTGGTTCAAATCTCATCCATATCACTGTCTTCATGGCTGCTTCATTGAGGAAGGAAATTAACCGGTGTATTTCATATGTGCCTGCAATCCTTCCTTAAAATACAAGTTTTCTTTTTTTTCCTTTTTTTTAAGCAGAGGAGAAGAGTATCTTGCAACAATAATAAGAGATGAGAGAGAGAGATGAAGAGCTAGATGGAGAAAGTGAGAGAGAAAGAGAGAGATGGAGAGAGCTGGGGAAAGAGATGGAGAGAGAGATGAAGAGGTAGATGGAGAAAGAGAGATGGAGAAAGAGAGAGATGGAGAGAGAGATTGAGGGAGATGGAAAGCTAGATGGAGAGAGAGGGAGATGGAGAGAGATGGAGAAAGAGATGGAGAGAGAGATGGAGAAAGATGGAGAGAGATGGAGAAAGAGAGAGATGGAGAAAGAGATGGAGAGAGATGGAGGCAGAGATATGGAGGCAGAGAGAGAGATGGAGGCAGATGAGAAAGATGATACACAGACAGATACCAGTAGATGAGAAAAAGGGTGAGAGAGAGATGATAGAGAGAGAGAGAGTGATTAGAGAGATGATAGTGAAAAAGAGAGAGATGAGACAGAGAGATAAGAGAGAGAGAGAGAGAAGATAGTTGAGAAAAAAGATGTGTGTGTGTGTGTGTGAGAGAGAGAGAGAGAGAGAGAGAGAGAGAGAGAAATGATAGAGAAATCTATCTGTATCTGTAAAGATACAGAAGGCATCAAGACTAGGTGCATCAGAACTTTAACTCCCTCCACGCTTCCTCTTCCTGTCCCATTTTTAAAATGAATAGACCACTGCCTTGGCATCGAACACGGAGCTGTTAAAGCTGGATGCTTACTGAAGAGGGAGCATTATGAAAATATCTTTCGAAGGACAGCGACAATGAGAAGTTCTGCCCAAGGTTTGCAAACATTGTGCACAATTGGCACAGTGTGAAACTCCAGCTGATCTCCCTCACAGCAGATGGCTCTCTGGAATCGGTCCTCCTTTGTCCAACCTCGTTAATGCTTTACTGATGAAATTTATACAAACGCAGCACGCCGCTCTCACACCCAGTCCTACGGCATTAAATATTCCAAGTAGATGTTAAGCCTCTCGCGGAGTGTTACTACCATTAGCATCAAAGCGAAAACCAACACCCAAATCTTGATTCTCTTAAGAGGTTGGTCTTTTTCAATCTTCCACCACTTACATCATCTGCTTCTTCCTCATGCACTTCTACCCAAGATCCTCTAGATAAATTTGCCACCGTTGGAAGAAATATCCATCTGGGTTCAATTCCAAGTGGAGAGAAAGACACTGGAAATATGGAGGCTTATTGGAAAGATGGTTTATTGATGGACAGGACCGCATGGGTTTTAGGTCCTGGTGCAGCTGACCACATGGAGTAGAGAGTGAGAGGTATTTATACCCTCCCTTGGGCCTTGCCCTTGAGCTTCCTATTCCTGTGGCAAGGGCATATATTCTTTTGGTTGTTATCAGACTCCCATGGAGCTATGCAGGGGACATAGCTAACTTTGTCTGAGCTCCCAGGTTTGGTTGAAAGTTGGAGGGTGATGATGTAATGAAGAGGGTTGTGTTCTGAAAGGCTGTTGGGCAATTTCTATTATGGCTTAATGGCTTTGTCCTGGTTTTAAATCTTAAGTGAGGGCTATTACCCTAAAGCTGGAGTTGAGAGAGAGCATTATTGATACCGTCTCTTGGGCCTTGCCAGGGGTGGGCTGCTGGGGGTTTGCAGGGGTTTGGGAGAACCTCTAGTTAAGATTCTGTGCAGTTCAGAGACCCATCAAATCCCACTCCTGGCTGCCCCCACCCCCCACTCTCCCAGGAGTCCCCACGTGGCCCGCATTGGATGCAGGTAAGTGCAGCGTAAATCCCAAGCATGGAGGCTTGGGGAGGGCAAAAAACGGGCCTACCGGAAGTTTGGGAAGGCCGGAAACAGCTCCAGAGGGCCTCCAGAGTCTGGGGAGGTCGTTTTCGCCCTCCCAGAGGCTCGAGGAAAACCTCCGGAGCCCGGGGAGGGCAAAAACGCCCCACCCCATGGTGCAGGAAGCCGACTAGGCCACACCTACCATGGTCACGCCCACCCAGTAACCAGGCAAAGAACCCCTTGCTAAAAAATTTTAAGCCCCCCCCGGGGCCTTGCCCTTGAGCTTCCTGTTCCTGTGCCAGAAATATATTCTATTGGCTGTAGTCAGACTCCCATGGGGCCATGGGGGGGTCATGTTTGTCTGAATCAAGTTTGGTTGAAGCCTGGAGGGTGATGCAACATCCCCTGCTTAGACAATCCTGTTATGTCCCGGAGGGTCATGTCTTAATCCCATCACCCTGGATCTGAAGGTCTTTTGTTTTGTAGATAGGCTGGCCCAGTACTTTGCAATGGGCATCAAATACCTGTTGGGGGCAGGGAGCTGAAGCTCTGAGTTTCTGCCTTTAGAAACATGTTTCTCCTTTAGGGAAAATATAATATTCTGCCTTTTTTAAATATTTCTCAAAATATTTCATTCTTCTAAGAGGGGCGACTTCCCTCACTACTGTATTTCAAAGTTGCATCTTTGCAAAGGGTTTTTTTGCATACTTTAAGGAGCAGATTCTCAACTTTGGAAGCCATATTAGGCCAGAAGCTTCCATGCTGCCACCTTCTCATGTGTCAGAAAGTAGGAGGGGGGATTTAGTAGAGGGGTTGTCTTTAGACATAATAGCATTCTTCCTGTTGGTCAGGGTCAGGAGACTCTGGTCTGGAAAAGGGGTGGTTGGAGTTATGTCTCGAGATGGGACGGTGGTTGATTGGAGCATGTGATCGACTGAGGAGTGAGGGTATGATTTGGGGGGTTTTGATTTACTGAGGGAAAACCCGGACCTCTCAGATTCGGGTTTTCTCAGATGTGCCAGTTTACCTATTCTAGTAAATAGAAGTTTGAAAAACGCTTGCTTCAGAGTTTTACTTGGAGTTGGGGGTTTTTTCTTGAACGTTGACACAAATGATCTTAATCGGCATTCACCACATTACAAAAGATATGTTGAGGCTTTGGAAAAAGTGCAGAGAAGGGCAACTAAATTAAAATTAAATTAAAATTAAAAAATTAAAATTAAACTAGGATGACTAAAACTTATGAAGAACCATTGCAGAATTTGGATATGGCTAGTTTAGAGAAAAGAAGGACTAGGGGGGACATGATAGCAGGATTCCAGTATTTGAGGGGCTGCCACAAAGAAGAAGGAGGTCAATTTATTCTCCGAAGCACCTGAAGGCAGGACTAGAAACAACGGATGGAAACTAATCAAGGAGAGAAGCAACCTGGAATTAAGGAGAAACTTCCTAACAGTGAGAACAATTAACCAGTGGAACAGCTTGCCTTCAGAAGTTGTAGATGCTTAATCAATTGAGGTTTTTAAGAAGAGACTGAGCAGCCACTTGTCTGAAATGGTATAGTGCGTGCCACAAGTGATGGCAAACCTGTGGCACGCGGAGCCATATCAGTGGGCACACAAGTGTTGCCCTACCTCAGCTTCAGTATGCATGCACATGCCAGCCAGCTGATTTTCAGGCCTTCCAGGCCCACTGGAAGTTGGGAAATAGGCTGTTTCCGGCCTCTGGGGATGTGGGGAAGGCCGTTTTCGTCCTCCCCAGGCTCCAAGAAAGCCTCTGGAGCCTGGGGAGGGTGAAAAACGGGCTTATTGAGCCCGCTGGGCCATTACATGCCAAAACCGGGGGGAGTGCGGAGGGGTCACATGCGCAGGGGTGGGGTGCATTGAATTATGGGTGTGGGCACGCACGTGCGCGATCCCTCCATGCTCCCCCAGCTTTCGGCACATGACGGCAAAAAGGTTAGCCATCACTGGTATAGGGACTCCTGCCTGAGCAGGGGGATGGACTAGAAGACCTCCAAAGTCCCTTCCAGCTCTATTCTGAATTGAAATTAATTGGCATTCTTGCTCAACAACAATTCTTGTGCCTTGCTGCAAAAGAATATTGACCCATCATGCTTTGCTTTCAACTGGAGTCAGTCCAGTGGGATGTATTTTTTAGTTATTTCGGGTTTTTTATTTATTTATTTATTTTATCTTCTACATCATCCATCTCACCTAAGTGACTCTGGGTGGTTTACAACAACGTAATAAAATGCGGCGGCTCAGTGGCTAAGACGCTGAGCTTGTCGATCGAAAGGTCGGCAATTCAGTGGTTCGAATCCCTAGTGTCGCATAATGGGGTGAGCTCCCGTTACTTGTCCCAGCTTCTGCCAACCTAGTAGTTCGAAAGCACATAAAAAATGCAAGTAGAAAAATAGGGACCACCTTTGGTGGGAAGGTAACAGCGTTCTGTGCGCCTTTGGTGTTTAGTCATGCCAGCCACATGATCACGGAGACGTCTTCAGACAGCGCGGGCTCTTCGTCTTTGAAACGGAAATGAGCATTGCCCCCAAGAGTCAGGAACGATTAGCACATATGTGCGAGGGGAACCTTTATCTTTACCTTTAATATAACCACATAATCATATGGATTAAAGCATGGTTAAAAAGTAGATTTAAAACAA
Source organism: Ptyas mucosa (assembly GCA_012654045.1). Lineage (NCBI taxonomy): Eukaryota > Metazoa > Chordata > Lepidosauria > Squamata > Colubridae > Ptyas > Ptyas mucosa. Next base: position 20,281,780 of record WNWU01000013.1, read on the forward strand.
GCTAAAACTTACAAGTTAAAATAAATCAGATTAAGCAAGTTGACTGCTTTTGAACATGGAATGTCCAGTCTAAACTTATAGCTAATTAGACAGCTTTTTTTCTCATCGCAGACAGTCCTACGCTTCCCAAATTGCAAGGACTTTAAAACAAAAACCAGCCTTTTCCTCTCGGGAAACAAAAAAAACCTGAACATTCTCCTTGTCCACCTTGATTTGAAAGCTGTGTAATATGCAGTAACTCAGATGCAAAAATTGCATTTCACTCTAAGAAACCCAAAGTGGGTTTTAAATCAAACAACACTCCATGGCAAAAGGCTTTTTACCAAAGACTTTTATGAGTCAATATGTCATCTGCTCTTAGGGGAAAGAGGGAAATAAAATTAAAAAGGTTGGGACCACCCAAACTTACAGCCTTGCTCAAAGTAATCGTTTAGATCCCAGGCAGAGGGAGGAACTACTAAATAAGCTTCCTGTATCTCCAGAGCAGAGGTCAGCAACCTGCGGCTCTGGAGCCGCATGTGGCTCTTGAGCTACATATGGCTCTTGAGCCACATATTGCTCTTTCACCCCGCTACTGCGGCTCCCTGTCACTCAAAATATGCGTCACAACAACCAACGTGCGACACCTGCAGGCACACGATTTATTGAGCTTTTCAACACTCGGTAGGCCAACCATGGATAAATCCAGGAAAAGAAAAGTTTCAGAAGAAAACAACATTTAATTCAACTACATATGCTAGTTTTGTGGCCGCTCAAGAAATAGTCAGGCACAGGAAGGGTTTTGTGGCTCCCGGTGTTTTGTTTTCTGTGGGAAACGGGTCCAAACGACTCTTTGAGTGTTTAAGGTTGCAGACCCCTGTTCCAAAGGTACCTTCAATGCCATTCATATTACATAGAGATTCATATTACATAGATTCATATTACAGAGAGATCAGCAAAGACAGAAGCGGCTAATGAAGGTGGAGCAATTGACGGTAAAGATGAAAATCGTAAGTACGAATCAAGTTACAACCACAATAGAACCCAAAATTTATGCTGCTAAGTGAAACATTTGTTAAGTGAGTTTTGTCCCATTTTACGAACTTTCTTGCCACGGTCGTTAAGTGAATCACTGTTGTTCAGTTAGCAACATGGCTGTTAAGTGATTCTGGATTCCTTTTTATATATATTGTTTTTATATGTATCCTATAATGTTGGGTTAGGGTGGGGGGGGGAAAAAGGGGGAAAAATTTGTATTGGTAAAACTTTTTCAATAAAAAAAAATGTTTTAAAAAGTAGTTTAAAATGGCTCCAATTATCACAGCCGTGCCACACGATCGTCAGAACCTCTTTTTTTACTTTTTTAAAGCATTTTTTACTACCTATTCGCCCAAGCCAGTAGTAAAAAATGCTTTTAAAAAGTTTTTTAAAGGGTCCCACGTGTGCCACAGCTGATCACACACCCTCCACGCTGTTCTACTTACCTTCCCAAGCCTCCTTTTGGCGTGCACTGTGCGTGCGCATGCACAGCACGCATTTGGTGCACAGTGCACATGCGTGCATGCATTTGGTGCATGGCGCACATGCGTGGCCAGTGAACCAGTAATAAACCAGTTCAGATTTCACCACTGGTCTGAAGGCAAACTATTCCACTATAATTGCTCTCATTGTTAGGAAATTTCTCCTTAATTCCAGGTTGCTTCTCTCCTTGATTAGTTTCCATCCATTGTTTCTTGTCCTGCCCTCTAGTGCTTTGGAAAATAAGTTGACCCCCTCCTCTTCATTGTGGCATCCCCTCAAATACTGGAACACTGCTATCATGTCGCCCCTAGTCCTTCTTTTCTCTAGACTAGCCAGACCCAATTCCTGCAACCGTTCTTCATATGTTTTAGTCTCCAGGCCTTTTAAACATCTTAGTTGCTCTTCTCTTCTCTGCACTTTTTCCAAAGTCTCAACAATATTCTACCTGGTTTGTTTGATTGATAGATCGATATAGGATCTGCCGGTTGGGGAAATCTGGGCTTGGAACCATCACAAGTATGATTCCCTTCCCTTAACTTTTTCATATTTCAGTTGCTGGGCAATCTTTATTTCTCATTTCAATTTCCTGAGTGGCTACATTTATCTTAATCGTTCCATCAAGTCCTGCCCGCATTCTTCTCCTCTTGCTTATCTCTTCTTTCCCCCTTCATGACCCATAACAGTACCTTATCTCTCCACTGACAAACTCAACTGGTGGTAATCCACAGATCACCGAGATAACAGGAATGACATTCAAGGAGAAGGCAAAATTTTGAAGCAGAAGACTCCTCGTGGTCTCAGCAGCCTGAGAAGAGCAGCTTTGCCATCTACAGATCAACAGACAAAGCTTCGCTAGATCACTGATCTATCTCATTTGGTGCTTTGGCCCATGCAAGGAGGCACCTGCTTCGATAGATTAGATTAGCAATAGCACTTAGCACTTATATACCGCTTCACCGTGCTTTACAGTCTACTTTGAGCGGTTTATCTTCTTCTTCTTGTGCCATATCCGTCATCGGATGTTGGCAATCATGTTGGCAATCCTATTTTGGTCAACAGCTGCTCGAAAAAGTGCTGCTGAATTTTGTCCAAACCAGTCCCTTAGGTTTTGAAGCCAGGATGTTCTTCTTCTGCCTGGACCTCGTTTGCCTTCAATCTTTCCCTGGAGGATTAAGTGAAGGATGCCGTATTTTTCTGGGTGTCGCATCACATGTCCAAAATATTCTAACTTTCGCTTTTTAATGGCGTCGATGCAGTGGTGGGTTTCTCCCGGTTCGCACCGGTTCGCGAGAGCCGGTAGCGGTGACGATATGACGTCATTGAACCAGTTCTCTGTCTTCAGGAGCTGGGCCCTCCCGCCTGCTCCGGCATTATGCCGACCTTATATTTCTTCTTTTTTCGCCCAGCTGAGAGGTGCGGCAGAGCGGATTGCCGTACCTCAGCTGGGCAGATTCGCAACGTGCTTGCGCAAAGCTTAAGTTTGGCGCGCAGCAAGCAAAATGAGCATGTGCACGGCGATCATGCGCAAAGCACGCAACCGAAGAGGCGATCGCGCGCAAAGCACGCGCACAAAGAGAACCGGTAGTAAAGCCGGTTAGAACCCACCCCTGCTTTGATGATTTCCCTTTGCTTTCACAGGCGGCTTGTCATCTCCTCATTTGTGATTTTGTTAATCCATTTTATATGTAACAGTCTCTTGTAAATCCATATTTCAAATGCTTCCAGTTTCTTCAAGTGGTTTTTCTGTCAGAAACCAACTCTGTACTCCGTAGAGAGCGGTTTATGGAGTCAGCCTATTGCCCACAACAATCTGGGTCCTCATTTTACCCACCTCGGACGGATGGAAAGCTAAGTCAACCTTGACCCAGTTAGCAGTATTCCAATATCTGAGGGGCTTCCAGAGTGTGGAAGAAGAGAAGGTCAACTTGTTCTCCAAAGCACCTGAAGAAGCAATGGATGGAAAATTGATCAAAAAGAGAAGCAACCTAGAACCAAGGGGAAATTTCCTGAGAGTTACAACAGTTAATCAATGGAACGACATGCCTCCAGAAGTTGTGGGTGCTCCGTCACTGGAGATTTTTAAGAAGAGATTGGACAACAATTTCAAGCAGAAGGCAAAATTTTGAAGCAGAAGGCATGTCCTGGTCTCATCAGCTTGAGAAGGGCAGTGTTACCATCTACTGATGAACAAACAAAGCTTTGCAAGGGCAATAGTCAATCTAGTGGGGAACTTTGGTCCATGCAACTAGATACCAGCTACCACAAAGAAGAGTGGGTCAAGCTATTCTCCAAAGCATCTGAAGACAAGAAACAATGTATGGAAACTAATCAAGGAGAGAACCAACATAGAAACAAGGAGGAATTTCCTGAGAGTTAGAACAATTAATCAGTGGAATGACTTGCCTTCAGAAGTTGTGGATGCTCCATCACTGGAGGTCTATGGAGATTCTCATTCATCCAACACCTTTGGGATATTTATCCATCACTGGAGGTTTTTAAAAGGAGACTGGACAGCCACATGTCTGGAATGGTATAGAGTCTCCAGCTTGAGCAGCGGGCTGGACTAGAAGATCTCTAAGATCCTTTTCAACTCTACTATTCTGTTATTCCTGACAGGTAGAGAATCAAAAGGCAAAGGGTTGAAGAAGTATCGTATCCAGGGGAAGTCAGGAATAACAAAAATTAGGGATTGCTCTCAGCTATTTTAGGAACCTCATTCATATTTAAACATCAACTATGCTTGGTTGGATCAATCTTTATTACATAAAAGACTTAGGAACTTATGAACAGACCAATACTGGAATAAGATCAGCTCTTGATTGGTCCATACTCATAACTCAAATGCTAGATTGAACTATTGTACCTTGCTGTGTTAATAATAATAATAATAATAATAATAATAATAATAAATAATTTAATAAATATAAGAAATTGCAGCTTCCTGCAATAACACCAGTGGAACTGCAAAAACGGCTACTTGGAACATCGTACATCTTACTTGGTTGATACCTAGGACGCTGGCAGCAACCCGTATCAACCATTAGCACC
>WNWU01000013.1:20293869-20303913 GCA_012654045.1 Ptyas mucosa
GAATAGAATAGAATAGAATAGAATAGAATAGAATAGAATAGAATAGAATAGAATAGAATAGAATAGAATAGAATAGATGGAAGGGACCTTGGAGGTCTTCTAGTTCAGCCCCCTGCTCAGGTAGGGAACCTATACCATTTCAGACAAATGGTTGTCCAATCTCTTCTTTAAAACGTCCAGTGTTGGAGCATTTACAATTTCTGGAGGCAAGCCATTCCACTGGTTAATTGTTCTAACTATCAGGAAATTTCTCCTTAGTTCTAAGTTGCTTCTCTCCTTGATTAGTTTCCACCGGTTGCTTCTTGTCCTGCCCTCAGGTGATTTGGAGAATCGGTTGACTATTTGAATAATCAAGCTATCTGATTGAATAGATCTGCATAGATTAACTCAAAAGGTTAACTTCAGACCAGAGGTGGGTTTCAGCAGGTTCTGACCAGTTCTGGAGAACCGGTAGCAGAAATTTTGAGTAGTTCGGAGAACCAGTAGTAAAAATTCTGACTGGCCCCGCCCCCATCTATTCTCTACCTCCCAAGTCCCAGCTGATCGGGAGGAAGTGGGGAATTTGCAGTAACCTCCCCCTGGATTGTGGACGGAATGGAGATTTTACAGTATCCTTCCCCTGCCACGCCTACCAAGCTATGCCACGCCCACCAAGCCACACCCACAGAACTGGTAGTAAAAAAATTTGAAACCCACCACTGCTTCAGACCAACAATCAAGTAAGCCATACCCTAATCAAGAAACTGCCAAAGAGCTATCAGTAAACAGCCCAACCAAAGAATCCCTAAGACCACCTCCACTCACTGAGACAAGCAAGATACCAGAATATAAACTGACAGCAAACAGCACTCCTTACTAGCACTGATGACATTACCTAGTTAGGGTATTGAAACGTCTGCAAGAAAACAAGCAAGCTCTGTGAGCACCAAGGTCCCCTCAGATTTGAACAAACTCAAAGACTCTTATGGCAGAATGTGGACTATGTGCCATAGGCCCTAAGCCAGTGATGGCTAACCTTTTTGCCATCGTGTGCCAAAAGCGGGGGGAGCGCAGGGGTGGTGGTCCCGCACGTGTGCCCACACCCATAATTCTATGTGCCCCGCCGCCCCATGCATGTGTGTGTGATCCACCCGCACTCCCCCCCTTTTGGCACATGATGGCATAGTGGGCCCGGTAGGCCCGTTTTTCACTCTCCCCAGGCTCCAGAGGCTTTCTAGGAGCCTGGGGAGGGCGAAAACAGCCTTCCCCACTGCTCCTGGAGGCTCTCCGGAGGCTGGAAACGGCCCGTTTGCTGACTTCCAGTGGGACCGGAAGGCCCGTTTTTCACTCTCCCCAAGGTCCAGAGCCTCCCTAGGAGTCTGGGGAGGGAGAAATTGGCCTTCCCCACCCCTCCAGAGGCCTTCCAGAAGCCGAAAAATGCCTGTTTCCCTACTTCTGGTGGGCCCAGAAGGCCCAAAAATTGGCTGGCCGGCGTGCACATGTGCACTGGAACTGAGCTTGCGTGCTCACTGATATGGCTCCATGTGCCACCTGTGGCACGCGTGCCATAGGTTTGCCATCACAGCTCTAAACCATTTAGAGCAGAGTTCCCTAACCTTTTCAGCTTTGGGTACCAGCGGGAGGGGGGAATGATACCTCACAAACGGCAGACAAGCAAATGCGCACCCCTGGCTCCATTTGCAAATGGGGATGTGTGCTTGCCCATCACTTCCGCAGCCCGTTCCAAATATTTCAAGGCCTGGTAGTGGGTCGCGGCCCTGTGGTTGGAGGGAATCCCTGATTTACAGCTTTAAGGAAGACGGTTGGTGTTTTGATTGGGGCCAGAAATCAAACCCTGCCTCAAAATCTGAAAATGATAAGGCTGTGATGGAGAGGAACAGCTGGCTAAAGCGACCAAAAAATATTTATTTATTTATTTTATTGATATTTATAAACCGTATGACTCACATTGTCGAAACCGTATGACTCACATAAAACAAGCTGAAAGGACTAGCGGGAAAACAATCAACTCCCAATGATTTACCACAAACCCATTTTATAATTAAATCACACCCATTTTATAATTAAAGCCCACTAATAAATCCCTGCCTCTTAACCCCTCCCCGCTCCAAACTCAGCTTATAAAAGCAGGAGGTCAGTTGCACAACAGAAAATGCAACACCGCAAATTAAACACAGAGGCCCTGGATGAAGACATAAAAGTTCGTGGTCAGATTTAAAAGGCTTCAGAAAAAAAGAGAGAATGATAGAAATAATGGTTTAGCTTCAAAGCTGTTCCTCATATCTATGTTTTAAATATCAAATGAAGGTCCACCCAACATTATAAACCTCTCTGCATCTTTTTTGACTGTTTTGCCACTGATTATAGAGTCGAAGCATTGGATCTCGTTTATTTTCATCCTGACATTTCTCATCACAAAAAGTATGAGATGTTGAAATGTTTGGGCTACTTAAAGTAGTAGATGAGTGTTTCTCAACCTTGATAACATCTCAGAACCATTGCACCACAGCTTTCAAAAATCCTGGAACACCAGAGAACTACCAGAGGACTGGAGAAGAACTGATGTGGTTCCCATCTTCAAAAAAGGGGGGAAAAAACCAGACCCAGGAAACTACAGACCAATTAGCCCAGTGGTGAAATGTAAAATTTGTTACTACCTGTTCTGTGGGCGTGGCTTGGTGAGGGTGTTCTGTGGGTGTTAAAATGCTTTTAAAAGTAAAAAACAAGCCTCTGATGATTGTACGGCTCAGCTGGGCATGGGGGGGGGGGGCAGGGATTTTTGCTACCGGTTCTCCAAACCACCTGCCTCCATCGCTACCGTATCGGGCGATCTGGTCTGAACCGAGAGCATTTCACCCCTGAATCAGCCTAACATCAATATCCGGGAAGATACTGGAAAAGATAAGAAAAAAACAGATCTGCCAACACCTAGAAACGAGTAAAGTAATAACTAGCAGTCAGCACGGATTTGTTAAAAACAGATCATGCCAAACCAATCTTATTTCATTCTTCAACATAGGGACTAAATTAGTAGACCAGCGAAATACTATGGACATAATATACTAAGATTTCAGCAAGGTATTCGACAAAGTAGACCACAACCTACTTCTTCGTAATCTAGAAAAAAAGTGGGATAGATAGCTTCACCACCAGATGGATTCGCAACTGGCTGACAAACCGTACAAGCAGTCCTTAATGGGTCTAAGTCTACATGGAGAGAAGTAAGCGGTGGGGTGCCACAAGGTTCAGTCTTAGACCCAGTACTGTTCAGTATCTTCATAAACGACTTAGATGAGGGAATAGAAGGGGAACTCACCAAATTTGCAGATGACAATAAGCTAGCAGGAATAACTAACACTCCAGAAGATAGGCTCAAGATCCAGATGGATCTTGACAGACGTGAACACTGGGCCCTATCTAACAAAATGAAATTCAATGTAGAGAAAAGTAAAGTCTTACACTTAGGTAAGAAAAACCAAAGGCACACATATAAACTGGGGGAAACCAGGCTTAATAGCAGTGACTGTGAGAGGGATCTTGGAGTCTTAGTGGACAGTCAGCTAAATATGAGCCAGCAGTGTCCAGCGGCAGCTAAAAAAGCCAACACAATCCTAAATTGCATTAACAAAGTGATACAATCAAGATCAAGTGAGGTACTCTATCACTCTATAAAGCCTTAGTAAGACCACACTTAAAGTACTGCATCCAGTTTTGGTCACCACACTATAAAAAAAATGTTGAGCCTCTAGAAAAAGTGCAGAGGAGAGCAACCAGGATGATTAGGGGACTTGGAGGCTAAAACATACGATGAGCGGTTGCAGGAACTCGGCATGGCTAATCTAGTGAAGAGGAGGACCAGGGGAGACATGATAGCAGTGTTCCAATATTTGAGGGGCTGCCACAGAGAGGAAGGGGATCAAGCTATTTTCCAAGGCACCTGAAGGCCAGACAAGGAATAATGGATGGAAACTGACCAAGGAGAGATTCAACCTAGAAATAAGGAGAAATTTTCTGACAGGGAGAACAATCAACCAATGGAACAGAAGTTGCCTTCGGAAGTTGTGGGAGCTTCATCACTTGAGACTTTCAAGAAAAGATTGGATTGCCATTTGTCAGAAATGGTGTAGGATCTCCTGCTTGAGTGGGGGGTTGGACTAGATGACCTAGAAGATCCCTTCCAACTCTGTTAATCTGTTAAGATGCGTGGACTTCAATTCCCAGAATTCCTCAGCTGGCGTAGCTATTCCCTGGCTGTGGAATTCTGGGAATTTATTTATTTATTTATTTATTTATTTATTTATTTAGTTGCATTTCTATGCCGTCCCACTCCCAAGGGACTCTGGGCGGCTTACAACAGAGAATAAAACAATGCAACAATATCCCATACAAAAATTAAAAGAAGACATTAAAATATTAAAACGTTAAAACGTTAAAACACATACACTCCAATGGAATTGAAGTCCACGCTTTGTAAACTTGTCAAGGTTGAGAGACACAGTCCTAAATAAATTAAGATTAAGTTACCAATGGAACCATGGATTTTAAAAAAGGAACACAGTCTGCTTCTGTTTAGCAAAACATTATGGGAATTTGCATACTTGTTCCTAGTTGAATGTTAGTGCAGGACATCAACTTTATTCATAGGTCAAGTTTTTTCAGTGCCGTTATAACTTCAAACGGTCACTAAACGAATGATTGTAAGTAGAGGACAACCTGTATTTGTCTTCTAAAGGCCAAACATTCCAGCCATTTTAAGGGGTGAAGGGAACCCCCTGAAAATTGGTCTGATTGTTCCTGAACTCAAAAGGCATAAGTGATAAATTACAGCTTCACTCTTTTTGCACATTATATACTGTATAATTTAAAGAGGAAGACAAATTCTTTAGTAATATAGTGTGCTGGCAGTACCTTTACGTACAAGTAGTCCTCAATTTACAACTGTTCATTTAGTGACTATTTGAAGTTACAACCAGGGCTGAAATGCTCCCGGTTCGGACCGGATTGCCCAATCCGGTAGTGATGGCAGCGGGTGGTTCGGAGAACTGGTAGCAAAAATCCCTCCCCCCACATCCCCAGCTGAGCCGCGCGATCATCAGAGGCTGTTTTTTTTACTTTTGAAATCATTTTTTTTTTGCAACCTCTTTGGCCGAAGAGGTTGTAGAAAAAATGCTTTTAAAAGTAAAAAAAAAAAAAAAGTTGGCCACACCCACCCAGTCACATTACCCCCCCACACCAAACTATGCCCACAGAACCGGTAGTAACAAATTTTACATTTCACCACTGATTACAACGGTACTGAAAATAGAGAGTTATGGCGATTTTTCACACTAAGGACCCTTGCAGTATCCCCAAGTTCATGTGATCAAAATTTGGAAGCTTGACAACTGACTCATATTTACGACGGTTGCAGTGTCCTGGGCTCATGTGATCAACTGTGTTAACTAACTTAACAACTGTAGTGATTCACTTAACAACTGTAGCAATAAAAGTCATAAAATGGGACCAAATTCACTTAACAGCTGTCTCACTTAGCAATGGAAATCGGGGGCTCAATTGTGGTCATAAGCTGAGGACTCCCTGCACCCCTAAACAACGTACAAATCTTACATGGAAATAATTGTATTTAATCTTGTCTGAAAAAAATACCCAGCGCGCTCTCATCCTGCGCTGAGCTCTATTGTGCATATTCTTATTAATTATAATTATTGTTATTTATCATGACATTATATGGGAATATAGATTTGGGTGACATCAACAGCTATTGTGTCTCCCATAATCATTTTTTTTTCTTGCTCAGCAACAACAGAATTAACCTGTCAAAACAGATTATACCGTTTGGCAAAAGCTCTTTTCTAAAATCAATCTGCCTCTTTCCATCCCGCCCCGATCCTAACTCTCCATCACACCTCAACCCTGCCCTCTGCCTTCACATACGCAAGAGCTACACATACATGCATACATACACACATCCTTCCATATTTGCAACGGCTGTTAATTGCAGAATTTCTTCCTGAATGCAGAGGAGGGCAAAAATAACAAACCCCAAAAACGCATTTTATCTCCACGTTCATTAGATGGCAGCACAAATGAATAGCTTGTGCAGGAAAGGGGACGGAGATTCATATTCGGGGCTCATCGTCATAGCCCCAGGATTAATTAACTTTCATTTGTTCATTCATTCATTTGTTCATTCACTTATTTATTCATTCTACATCAGGGGTGTCGATTTCATTGAGGGCCACATCAGGATCGTGTTTGAACTTGGGGGGCTGGGTAGGCATGGCCGGGGTGGGTGTGGCCAGCTCGATGTCACTTGTGTCATTCTGCCACCCAATCATTCTGCCAGCCAAAACAGGTTCCCAAGCTCCGTTTTCGGCTGCAACGGCCTCCTGCAACCCTCTGCCAGTGAAAATAGAATTGGGAGTGCTGCCCGTAGCCCTCGCGAGCTCCATTTTTGGCTGCGACAGCATTCTGCAACCCAGGGGTGAGTTGTACTTACCTTTACTACTGTTTCGCAATGGGGCCGTGCGTACACACTTCTGCGCATGCGCAGAAGCTTCCTGATGACGTCGGGGTCGGTGGGCAGAGCCTCCCGCCGGTTTTACTACTGGTTCTTGCGAACCAGTCCGAACTGGGGGCAACCCACCACTGCTGCAACCCGCTTCCAGCAAAAATGGAGCTCAGGAGGGCCGCACGCAGCCTTCCCGAGCTCCATTTTTGCTGGCAGAGGCATGGTGGGCCAGTCTTGCTGTTTCCAGAGCAGTCCCATGGACCAGATCTAAACATTCCCTGGCCCAGATCCGGTCCCGGGCCTTGCGTTTGACACAGGGGTGAAATCCAGTAGGTTCTGACAGGTTCTGGAGAACCGGTAGCGGAAATTTTGAGCAGTTCGGAGAACCGGCAAATCCCACCTCTGGTTGGCCCCAGAATGGGGTGGGAATGGAGATTTTGCAATATCCTTCCCCAGGAGTAGGGAAGGAATGGAGATTTTGCAGTATCCTTTCCCTGCCAGGCCCACCAAGTCACACCACACCCACCAAACCACGCCCCCAGAATCGGTAGCAAAAAAATTTGGATTTCACCACTGGTTTGACACCCCTGTCCTACACGTCCTTACGAACGATGCTGCCTTCATCTCATTCCCGTCTTGCAGCCAAGGTCATCTTGCTTACTGACCACTCATTCAGTGACTCCTCAAAGTTACAACGAGATTGAACTTGCCATTCATTCCCACTTGCGGTCTGTCAGGAAAGGCCGCTTGTAACACACATCTGTCTTCTGTGTGTGTTTAACTCTCCCTTTGTGCTTAGAATGGAGCAATTTGCAACCTTCAAAACCGTTGCCGATCTGTCTCTCTCATAGAAATACACTGGGAAAATTTCATATAGAATTTTCATTTTCTGCAACTTACAGAAATGCCTTGGGCGAATAGGTTGTAAAAAAATGCTTTTAAAAGTTTTAAAAAAGGCTCTGTCGATCGCGCGCCACAGCTGTGATCATCAGAGCCTTTTTTTAAACCTTTTTTAACCTTCCGGAGAACCAGTAGTAAAAAAAGTTCCAATGATCACACGTCGCTCAGCTGATCCTTGCAACTTTTTTTTTACATTTTTTACTACCTGTTCGGGCGAACTGGACCAAACCAGGAGCATTTCACCCATGCTGCCAGCACTTATTTCAGTGCCCCAGTGGTGGGTTTCAAAATTTTTTACTACTGGTTCTGTGGATGTGGCTTGGTGGATGTGGTGTGGTTTGGTGGGCGTGGCAGAGGAAGGATACTGCAAAACCACCATTCCCGCCCCACTCCAGGGGAAGGATGCTGCAAAATCCCCATTTCTTCCCAATCAGCTGGGAATTGGGAGGCAGAGAATAGATGGGGATGGGGCCAGTCAGAATTTTTACTACCGGTTCTCCGAACTACTCAAAATTTCCGCTACCGGTTCTCCAGAACTGGTCAGAACCTGCTGAAACCCACCTCTGTAGTGCTCTGTTCCATACCACAACACAACTGTTCAGTATTTTTGTGTTCTGAGTACCCATCTAACTAAAGGAAAACACAGTAATGATATTCTGAAGCCTGGATGAAGATTTGATCATTTCAACTGTAAGTAGCACAATGTATATACTTAACAGAATGCTCAAAATACAGTAACTCACTATAATATAAATCTCTTTATTATAGTCTTTGAACAGATGCTTAAAATACCATCTTGCTGGTTTCAAGATTTAGTATTATACATTACATCAGCCTTTGGAAAAGCCGACTCAATTTGCCTTCTGCAGACTAGGGACTCTATTTGGCTTCTATCTATGTCACCTATTATGACCCATCAGCTCCAAACAATCTCAATTGGGGTGAGCTTTTTTTTTTGTTTTTCTCCCCAACTTCTTTCTTAAGAAACTCATCCAATTTCAAAATTGAGAGAGGAAGAGGAAGAAGAGGAGGAGGAGGGAGGGGAGGAGGATATCCTGTCAAGTTAATCCTATAAATAATGTCCCCAACCTGCTCCTTCAAACTTTCCAACAGCACAAATATCATTGCTGTAATTGATTCAATACGTTTTTTTATTCTTTAAACCAGTGGTGAAATTCAATTTTTTTACTACTGGTTCTGTGGGCGTGGCTTGGTGGGTGTGGCATGGCATGGCTCGGTGGGTGTGGCAGGGATAACTACAAAATCTCCATTCCCACCCCACTCCTGGGGAAGGATATTGTAAAATCCCCATTCCCACCCCACTCTGGGGCCAGCCAGAGGAGGTATTTGCCGGTTCTCCGAACAACTCGAAATTTCTGCTATAGGTTCTCCAGAACCTGTCAGAACCTATTGGATTTCACCCCTGCTTTAAACGCTTTTTTACTGTTTTAAAATGTTTGTAAGATTTTAATTGTAATATAGGTTTTGAATTGTGAGTTGCCTAGAGTCATTTGCTGAGATGGGCGGCTATACAAATCCAATCCAATCGATCAATCGATCGATTCCATCCACCTCGCTGCTGGTCATCCTCTTTTGACTTTCACCTGCCCAACAAATATAGACTTCTCCAGAAACTCAATTGTGATGCCCTGAAGTTTGAAGGGCTTTTCACAAAGAAGAAGCATTTGACCTATCCTCCAAAACACCTGAAGAAGGACAAGAAGCAACGGACGGAAGCTTATCAAAGAGAGATCCAACACAGAACTAACCAGAAATTTCCTGGCACTGAGAACGATTAGTCAGTAGAAAAACTTGCTTTCAGAAGTTGTAGGTGCTCCATCACTGGAGGTTTTCAAGAAGAGGCTGTACGGCCATCGGTCCAGAATGGTACAGGGTCTCCTGCTTGAGCAGGGGGTTGGACTAGAAGACCTCCAAGGTCCCTTCCAACTCTGTTATTCTGCTATTTGTCTAGCCAAGCCAAGGGAATGCTGATCTTGGGTGTCTCGCCCATCCTTTCTGCATTTTTCTTCTCTTGGACACAGGCCAAAACAAGTAACAAGGGAGAGGCTGTAGAAACTTAGCACTCGCCCCTCTCCTAGAAGAATGAAATATTTTGAGAAATACTAAAAAGGCAGAATATTGTATTTCCCTGTTTGAAAAATGGAGAAACATGCTCTTGGAGAGCAGCCCCTACCTTTCTTAATAGCCCTCAGCAGATGTCAGCACTTAAAGAGATAAAGAGATAGCTAGCTCTATTCATAAGCAAATACCCTCACCCAAGATTTAACAAAGGTAGGATTAGCCCTCAGCCACAATAAAGGTAAAGATAAAGGTTCCCCTCACACATATGTGCTAGTTGTTCCGGACTCTAGGGGGCGGTGCTCATCTCTGTTTCAAAGCCGAAGAGCCAGTGCTGTTGATGACGTCTCCATGGTCATGCTCCAACACTGGAAATCTTTAAGAAGATGTTGGATAACCATTTGTCTGAAGTGGTGTAGGGTTTCCTGCCTGGGCAGGGGGTTGGACTAGAAGACCTCCAAGGTCCCTTCCAACTCTGTTATTCTATTCTATTCTATTCTATTCTATTCTATTCTATTCTATTCTATTCTATTCTATTCTATTCTATTCTATTC
>WNWU01000013.1:20313546-20326639 GCA_012654045.1 Ptyas mucosa
CAGACCCCGCTGGTCTTGTCTTCTTTCCTGCGCCTGATCTAACACTGACAAAGCGTCTGAATTTTGATCATGTGACTTATGGGGCTGCTGCTACAGTCATAAGTGTGAAAAACGGTCATAAGTCACTTTTTTCAGTGCCATTGTAACCTCGAACGGCCACTAAACGTACTGTTGTAAGTCAAGGGCTACCTGTATCTCAAAAAAGATTTGTTTTGACTCTTCTCTTTGGGAAACATCTGAGAAACGAGCAAATATTGCGTGAGGAGAGCAAGCACCCAGGGAGAAAAGCATCTGAGCATTCTGTTCTGAAATGCAAAATATTTTTTTCTGAAACTCCCAATGAAAGGGGTGAAAATGAAACTGCCTTTTTGGCACCGGCTGCTCACAGGCTCGTTTCGTGATGTGCCCAAATGAACCTTGCCAAAAGACCAAGGAGAGAGGGGAAGAGGCTGTGCCCTCGCATCTTCTCCAGCGTGGTACCCTCTCAGATAGAGACCGAAACACTTTTAGCCAGAGAGGTCATCAAGGCTGACCCAGGGGTGAAATGCTCCCGGTTTGGACCGGATCGCCTGATCCGGTAGCAATGGCGGCAAGTGGTTCAGAGAACTGGTAGCAAAAATCCCTGCGTGCCCCCCCCCCGCCATGCCCAGCTGAGCTGCACGATCATCAGAGGCTTTTTTTTAACTTTTAAAAGCATTTCTTCTACAACCTCTTCCGACGAAAAAAAATGCTTTTAAAAGTTAAAAAAAAGTCTCTGATGATCGCGCGGCTCAGCTGGGATCGTCAGAGGCTTTTCAAAGCATTTTTTTCTGCAACCTTTTTAAAAAATGCCTCTCTGAGGTTCCCAGCTGAGTTGCCTGATCGGCAGAGGCTTTTCAAAGCATTAGAAAAAATGCTATGAAAAGTTATTAAAAAAAAAAAGTTGGCCACGCCCACGCAGTCACATTACCACCACCACCACCAAGCCACGCCCATAGAACCGGTACTAACAAATTTTACATTTCACCCCTGGGCTGACCCCTTAATGGGGTACATGTCTCCAGCCAGAGAGAAACCTTGTTCCTGATCATTGGCAAGTCTTGCCCCCAAAGGAGAGTAACGCTTCCTTTGCATCCAAAACGTGCCATTTTTAAGAGGGTTTGATTTAAGTGAATTAAGACACCCAGACACGCGCGCTCGTGCACGCCCAGAAACACACTGAGAAGGATATTTCAGCTTCTTGTTTGGTGCAAGATTAGATAGTCCTTCTTATTACATACTATATTAGCTTTGCTTCCTATTACAAGTCCCGAGGGAGGGCTTGTTGTTTTTACTTAGTTTTTCCGATGAAGGATCTCATTATCCAACTAAGCAGCAGACTGGAATTGCAATGAGATCGGGGAAAGCGATTGCCACACAACTCATGAGCAGGGCAGGCACCTTCGTGCAGAGTTTGAATTGAGCGTACAATCGCACTCTCTGTGCCTCGGAGACATCTAGATTTTGTGCAGAATGGCAGTGCTGGGAAGGCCTGAAGAAGGGTCTTTCTTTAGGACAATATCTCTCGACCTTGGAAAGTTGGAGCTGTGTGGATTTCAACTCCCAAAATTCTCCTGCTGGTTGGGAATTCTGGGCATGGAAATCGCCAGCTCTTAAATTTGCCAACACTGCCCTAAAAGAATCACCACGTTGTTAGAAGAAATATCCTTCTGGGTTCAGCTCCAAGTGGGGAAAAAGACACTGGAAACATGGAGATTGCTTGGAAAGATGGTTTAATGGTGGGCAGGATCACATGGTTTGAGTTCCTGAGCAGAAAAGGGGCAAGATGCTGAGTGTGCCTTGGTTTTATGCCCTCTCTGAGCTTTGAACTTCCTGGGGCAGAGGAAGAGTATCCTGATTGGTTGTCAGACTCCCAGGGGGTGGGGGTCTTAGCTAGCCTTGCTGGCTGATGTAATCTTCCCAGGTGCCGTGTGGTGAGTTTCTGTTGCTAGATGAGTCCTATTGTGTTGCAGATGATGGTCCATTGACAAAAAATTGAATTTCTGCCTCTGGCCCCTTGACAAAGGGTGGGGGCAGGAAGATGGGAGCTGCTTTGTCCTTAAAACATGCTTCTCCATTTCTCATCCAGGGAAACATAATATTCTGCCTTTTTAATATTTCCCAAAATATTTCATTCCTCTAGGAAAGGGGTGGGTGCTAACTTCTTACACTGGGGAGGCCTGAAGAAAGGTCTTTCTTTAGGACAATATTTCTTGACCTTGGAAAGTTGGAGATGTGTGGATTTCAGCCCCCAGAATTCTCCTGCTGGTTGGGAATTCTGGGAGTGGAAATTGCCAGATCTTAAATTTGCCAACACTGCCCTAAAAGAATCACCATGTGATGCTCCCCAGCTGCAAGAGATTACATCTCCCAGAATGCTCAGCTAGCAGGGCAAATGGGATCCAATTCTTGTTCTCCATGCCTAAATGCCTCCCCCACCCATAAGCCAGAAATGGCCAAATTTTTTATGATGAGGATAACAGGAATCCTCCCTTTGAGTCAAACTCTATTCATGGTGACTTGAGTTGAGTGGTTTGTTAATGTTTTCTTCCAAGATGTTCTTTTGAATGAAGTGTACGATCACAAAATGGATGACATCATGGACATGACCAGGCACAAAATGGCAGGCACAAACAACCAGATCCACACATGCAGACTTCAAGCTAACTACTTTATTATGTTCTGCCTATAATACAAGAATCTGCCCAGGCTGGCAGCCTTCTCTTGGGAATAAATAGGTAAGGCTCCAGGGAGCTTAGAAAGGGTCGGTCGTAGCCTTTTTGCAATTGTGCAGCGACTCCAGGCTAACTCCACACTTGATCCCTCCTTCCTGCCAGGCCAGTTGCTTCCCAAATACTGGTAGTCCTCAACTTATGACCACAATTGAGCCCAAAATTTATGTTGTTAAGTGAGCATTTGTTAAGTGAGTTTTGCCTCATTTTACGACTTTTCTTGCCACGGTTGTTAAGTGAATCATGGCAGTTGGTAAGTTAGTAACCTGGTTGTTAAGTAAATCTGGCTTCCCCATTGACTTTCACAAAAGGGGATCACATGACCTTGCCACAAAGCAACGGTCATAAGTATGAACTGGTTGCCAAGCATCTGAATTTTGATCACATGATCATGGGGAAGCTGCAAAGGTTGTAACTGGGAAAAACAGTCATAAGTCACTTTTTTCAGTGCCGTTATAACTTTGGTCATTTAATGTAAGTTGAGGACTACCTGTAGTTGTAACTCTTAAGAGCCGTGGTGGTTCAGTGGTTAGAATGCAGTACTGCAGGCTACTTCTGCTGACTGCTGGCTGCCAGCAGTTCAGCAGTTTGAATCTCACCAGGTCAAGATTGTCTCAGCCTTCCATCCTTCTGAGGAGGGTAAAATGAGGACCCATATTGTTGGGGGCAATATACTGACTCTGTAAACTGCTTAGAGAGGGCTGTAAAGCACTGTGAAGCGGTATATAAGTCTAAGTGCTGTTGCTATTGCAGGCAAACTCTGCCCACTGCCAGGAGTTCGATCCTGACCGGCTCAAGATTGACTCAACCTTTCATCCTTCTGAGGTCGGTAAAATGAGGACCAATTATTGGGGGCAAGATGCTGACTCTGTAAACCGCTTACGGAGGGCTGTAAAGCACTGTGAAGTGGTATATAAGTCTAAGTCAGTGGCGGGATTCAGCCGGTTCTATCGAATCAGGCGAATCGGTAGCGGTGACTGTGAGAGGCTCTGCCCACCTGCCTGGATGTCATCACCTCCCATTTTTGACGCTCTGTGCATGCGCCGAAGGCTCTGCTCATGCGCCAGAGATGGTGCGTGCAAACGCTCACATTTGCAAACTGGTAGCGAAGGTAAGGGACTATCACCCCTGGTCTAAGTGCCATTGCTATCTGTATTCTCCATTCTCCAACCATTCACACCATTATGACTACGACGTTAGGTTCATCCTTCAGAAACTTCTTTTCGAAGGTCATTGAAGTGTGGGTGGCCGTACCATTGAAAGAAATCTTGAAAAAAAATAGAAAAAATCACGACTCGTCCATCCATCATTGGAAACCCTACAGCGCCACCTAGTGGAGAAAACAGAACCAGCCTCTTTCGAAACTCGGGATTTCTGCCCTTCCAAGCAGTGACATTTGCAGAACAATCAATATCTCATTATTGGCCATAATCACTAGCCAGTTGCTTGGCTTTTGTAGAAGAGGACCTCTATAAGAAACACTTCTCTTTTTTCTTTTTTTTTTGTCTCCAGTGTGTTTGGCAGATTCTTTGTCCTGCAAGTCAGTGTCCTGATTGGCAGGGATCATTTTACACCCACGCACCCCACTCAAGGTTAGACTGCAATATATATTTTTTTGGTATTTATTTATTTATTGCATTGGATCTCAAAAGGAAGAGCGTTTTAAAACAGACGTCGAATCATAACTTTAAACCAGGTGAGAAACTGGGCGACCTTTCGCTAACTGCTGGAAAGAAAATGCTTGATAAATAAGTAAATAGGTCAGCCTTGGGGTGGTTATGCTTACAACCTTTTAATTAAAATACTTCAGCCTGGAAGGTCGCACTGAATGACAAAGCCCCTACAATGAGCATGAATAAAACACGGGGTGTTTTCTTCCGGACTGCCTATAATTCTTCAGGCAAAAGAGAAAAAATTCCCTGGGACTCTGCGTCTTTTAAAAGGTGACTTAACACATTTGCTATCCTTAGCAGGCAGCGAGAGAACATACAGATGAAGATCACTTAGCCACAATGCTCCAAGTTAGTTTTGGGCAGTGAGGTTAGCCAACAAATCAACTTCCAATAGTCCTCCAGTTCATTTAGCAACTTTTCAAAGTTACAAAGTGACTGAAAAAAGTGATTTACAGATTAACAGAGTTGGAAGGGACCTTGTAGGGCACCTAGTCCAGTGGTGGGTTGCCCCGGTTCGGACCGATTCATAAGAACCAGTAGTAAAACTGGCAGGAGGCCCCGCCCACCGCCCCAGATGTCGCCATCATCAATCTGCGCATGCGCAAAAGCGATCCCATTGCGAACCAGTAGTAAAGGTAAGTAGAACCTACCCCTGTCCTAGTCCAACCACCACCCCCGGCCAGGTAGACCCTACACCATTTCTGACAGATTGCAGCCCAGTCTCTTCTTGAAAGCTTCCAGTGATGAAGCTCCCACAACTTCTGAAGGCAACTTCTGTTCCATTGGTTGATTGTTCTCCCAGTCAGAAAATTTCTCCTTATTTCCAGGTTGAATCTCTCCTTGATTAGCTTCCACCCATTGCTTCTTGTCCTGCCCTCAGATGCTTTGGAGAATAGCTTGACTCCCTCTTCTTTGTGCAGCCCCTGAGATATTGGAAGTCTGCTATCATGTCTCCGCTAGTCCTTCTTTTCATTAAACTAGACATCCCCAGTTCCTGCAACCGTTCATCGTATGTTTTGGCCTCCAGTCCCCTAATCATCTTTGCTACTCTTCTCTGCACTTTCTAGAGTCTCAACATCTTTTTTATAGTGTGGTGACCAAAACTGGATGCAGTATTCTAAGTGTGGTCTTACTAAGGCTTTACAGAGTGGCATTAGTACCTCCCTTGATCTTGAGTCCCTTGATTTACAACCAACCGATCCATGCACTTACATGTGATCAAAATTCAGGAATTTGGAAGCCAGCATGTACTTTCACAGCAGCTGTAGCATCCCAAGGTCATGTGGTCGCCATTTGCAATCCTCCCAGCTGACTTCCAACAAGCAAAGTCAATGGGGAAGCTGGATTCAATTAGTGACTGTGTGATTCACTTAAAATACGGCAGTGATTTGCTTAACAATTGAAGCAAAAAAGCTCCCGAAAGCAGGCACAACTCATTTAACAATTGCCTTGTTTAGCAATAGAAATGTATTTGTTTGTTTGTTTGTTTGTTTAATTCCGATTGTGGTTGTAAGTTGAAGACTACCTGTATTCCAAAGCTGTTTCTCACTCTTTTACGTAAAACACACTGTTTTACGGTGGTTCTCCTCCTATCTCTTGGGCCATATGCAAGCGGTGGTGGCAGGGAGGCAGAGATCGGCTATGAGGCCCCTCACTTGTGGGGTGCCCCAGGGGTCGGCTCTCTCGCCTCTCCTGTTCAACATCTATATGAAGCCGCTTGGGGAGATCATCCGTGGTTTTGGGGTGGGGTATCATCAATATGTTGATGATACCCAACTTTTTATATCCACTCCAAACCAGCCTAGTGATGCCCTCGACGTGATGTCCCGTTGCCTGGAAGCGGTGCGGACCTGGATGGGGAGGAACAGGCTCCGAGTCAACCCTGCCAAGACCGAGTGGCTGTGGGTACCGGCATCTGGGTCCAATCTAGATATTCCATCGTTGACCATTGGGGGTGAGGTGTTACCCCCTGTGGATAGGGCCCGCAACTTGGGTGTCCTTCTGGATTCTCGGTAGTCTCTGGAAGATCATGTAGCGACCGTGACCAGGGGGGCATTTGCCCAGGTCCACCTTGTGTGTCAGCTGCCAAGATGCCCTACGCACTGTTACTCATTTATTTATTTATTTATTTAATTTGATTTATATGCCGCCCTTCTCCGGAGACTCAGGGCGGCTTACAGTGCGTTAAGCAATAGCCTTCATACTTTTGTATATTTATACAAAGTCAGCTTATTGCCCCCACAATCTGGGTCCTCATTTCACCTACCTTAGAAAGGATGGAAGGCTGAGTCAACCTTGAGCCTGGTGGGATTCGAACTTGCAGTAATTGCAAGCAGCAGATGTTAATAGATGTTAATAACAGGGTGCTTTAAACCACTGTACTACAGGCTCTGTAGTGCGCTGGTCACCTCCCATCTTGATTACGGCAACACTCTCTACCTAGGGCTGCCCATGAAAACCACTCGAAGGCTTCAACTGGTGCAGAATGCGGCCGTGCGGGTTGTGATGGGAGTGTCCCGACACTCCCATGTTACACCCCTCCTCTGCAGCCTGCATTGGCTACCGGTTGCCCTTCGGGTGAGGTTCAAGGTGCTGGTTATCACCTATAAAGCCCTTCATGGCCTAGGCCCGGGATACTTGTCGGACCCCCTGCAGCCAGCGACGATCCCCAATCACCCGGTGCGTTCCCACAGACAGGGCCTCCTCAAGGTGCCGTCGGCCAGACAATGTCGGCTGGCGACCCCCAGGGGGAGAGCTTTCTCTGTGGGCGCACCCACCCTTTGGAACCAACTTCCTTTGGAGCTCCGGATGGCCCCTGACCTTCGCTCGTTCCGCCGTGATTTGAGGACCTGGTTGTTTTGTAGCCTGGACTGATTTGGGGTGGAGGGTTCTTAATAGTTTTTAAATTGATTTTAAACTGTTTTAATTCGGACTTTTAATTCCATATTGTTTTAATGTCATTGTGTATTTTACTGTTGTGAGCCGCCCTGAGTCCATTGGAGATAGGGCAGCATATACATCGCATTAAACTGAAACTCTGGAAACTGATTTTAATTTACATTAAAAAGAGGGGACTTTGCCAACACCACATTTCTCTCAATCCTCAGTGTGAAGGCCCTTGCCAGTCCTTTGAGTTGGCTAGACATTGTTTAGGTGTTTCAGAATCAGAATCGAGCTGGAAGGGACCTTAGAGGTCTTCTAGTCCAGCCCCCTGCAAAAGCAGGAGATCCTATACCATTTCAGACAAGTGAATCAGAATCAGAATCAGAACATAGCTGGAAGGGACCTTGGAGGTCTTCTAGTCCATGTCAAGTCAACCCCCAGGGATGAAACATGCACAACTTCTGAAGGCAAACTGTTCCACTGGTTAATTGTCCTCACTGTTTGGAAGTTTCTCCTCAAATCCAGGTTGCTTCTCTCCTTGATTAGTTTCCATCCATTGTTTCAAATCTTTTCTGCTCACTAGACATTACCCAGCTCCTTGGCTTCTTTCATCTCAGGCAGCATGTCCAATTAGAGGAGCTTCATGAGAAATGGCACTAGGGCAAGCCAAATCAGAAACAGACCATGGGAGTTTGGATCTTGGACCACTCGGCTACCTTGGGATTTTGCCTCCAAGTCAGATTTAATTTTAGAACATGCAGCTCAAAGGGCATCGTTCCAGGTGGTCCGAAGGCCAAAACAAAAGATGAGGAGGTGGAACATCCATTTTGTACATCCATCTGGGTCCCCTGCCTGAACAGTTGAAAAAAAATTGTTAAAATCTTCTTTTGTGAAACAGGACGAGGCAATTTCAAGCATGTGCCCATATTCTGGTGAGAAAGAGAAGTTTCTTGGTGATGGGCTCCAGCAAGAGCCTGAAAGCTTGGAAAAACAAACCTTTGGTCCTGGCAACCGACTCAGATTGGATTCTGCAACATTATCCTGGGATCCGCATATTTACCTTCATTCGCAAGGAATGTAGATCAATCGATCACTCAATCAAACAGAATAGCAATAGCAACAGCACTTAGACTTATATGCCGTTTCACGGTGCTTTCCAGCCCTCTCTAAGCTGTTTACAGAGTCAGCATATTTCCCCCAACAATCTGGGTCCTCGTTTTACCGATCTTGGAAGGATGGAAGGCTGAGTCAACCTTGAGCCGGTGAGAATCGAACTGCCAAAGTGCCAAACTACAGTCAGCAGAAGTAGCCTGCAGTACTGCATTCTAACCACTGTGCCACCACGAATAGAGGACCTTGGAGGTCTTGTAGTCCAGCCCTCTGCTCAAGCAGGAGATCCTATACCAGTGATGGTGAACCTTTTTGGCATTGTGTGCCAAAAGTCTGAGTGTGGGACCGCATGCTGCCACTCATAATGCAGTGCGGGCTGCCATTTGCGCATGTGCACAGGACACACTCCCATGCTTCCCTGCGCATGCGACCCACACTGCGCATGCGCGTCCCCAAACATTGCCCCACTTTTTCCAAGAGGACTTTTTCTGGGTTCCTCTTACCGGAGGACAACTAGGTACCTGCCCATTCCGTGGCGAGACAGCCGTTCCCCGGCCAGCGCATGGTGCGGCCAAGAGCGCTGCCGGGGAAGCTCTGAACGTGCGGCTTGCGTGGGCTCCTTTCCACTGGGAGCCGCCGTTCCCTGGCTGATGGCCGATCTCTCGGCCCCGCCGGGGAAGCTCTGAGCGCGTGGCTTGCCTGGGGTCCTTCCTACTGGGAGCTGCAGGCTGAGCAGGTGGGGCTGGTGGGGCTTTGGCGGACCAGGGCCTATACCCATGATGGCAATCCTATGGCACACGTGCCAGAGGTGGCACGCAGAGCCCTCTATGTAGGTACGTGTGCCATTGCCAGTTGCTCTTCTGGTTTCTGGTGCGCGAATATGCACTGGCCAGCCGGTCTTCGGGTTTCCAGTGTGCACATGTGTGCCAGCTAGCCAGGAACCCAAAGACCAGCTGGCCGGCTTGATTAGTTTCCATCCCTTGTTTCTTCTAGACAATTGTTTTCCCGACAATTCCCTGCATGGCACAGCCAAAGTTAAGTGAGATGCAGTTTTGTGATTTTGCCTTCTAGTATGTCTGTTGTTATGCATTCCAGTATTTCCTTCTGGCTCACCTTTGCCTCTTTGTGGCAGCCCCTCAAATACTGGAATCCTGCTATCATGTGTGTTCCCCTAGTCTTTTAATTTAATTCACCATTTTTATAGCCACCTCCAATTAAAATAACCCAACCATCCCCTAAAATGAATGTCAATAACTTTCAATTAGGATTGAAGGCTTGATGGAATTAGCCATTCAATGATCTTTTAAGTAACATGAAGGAGCTATGCTGACAGATGAGTTGGGCAAAGAAGTCTGCAGCAGGGGTGATATCCAGCAGGTTTTGACAGATTCTGGAGAACTGGTAGTGGAAACTTTGAGCAGTTTCGAGAACCGGCAAATACCACCTCTGGCTGGCCCCAGAGCGGGGTGGGAATGGAGATTTTGCAATATCCTTCCCCTAGAGTGGGATGGGAATGGAGATTTTGCAGTATCCTTCCCCTGCCATGCCTACCGAGCCATATCATGCCCACCAAGCCATGCCCACAGAACCGGTAGTAAAAAAAATTGGATTTCACCACTGGTCTGCAGGCATCACCAAGGCTTGCGTTGTCAATGCACATCTACCCTCCGATGAAGTGAGGATGCTTAGTTTTTAATATGAATGAAGGCAAATACATGTGTTCCTAGGATAATGTTACAGGATCCAATCTGGGTCGGTCACCAGGACCAGAGATTTTGTCTTCCAAGCTTTTGGACTCGTGCTGGAGCCCATCTTCAAGGAACATCTCTCAAGTAGAGTGTGTGCTGTTCTGTGTGTAGTGTTTATAGTGCCTGTTGTGGCTTTTTAGATGTTGATTTGGGATGTGTTGATGGCTGGCTTTTAAGTCATCAGCTGTCATTTGCTTGTGCTGCCCAGTCCTTGCCTTCTAAGTACTTGAAAAGCTGAGGTAAATCAGCATTCCTGTTGACTGGCAAGAGGCCTGTTTCCCAGGCTTCAATCACTTCCCTGGCTGTTTTGGTGCCTGCTCGTCCAACAATCTTAGTAGCTGCAAAATTGAATACGAGTCCTTGTGTGAGGCTACCAATGAGTTTGGGTCTCCTCATCTGACCGCTCACTTGTGTTCTTGTAATTTGGTGGCCATCTGTCCTACATTGTTACAGAGGCAATCCATGAAGGGAATGAGGTAGATTGCATTACTTTTTAAGTTTTTAATCATTAATGATATAGTCTCACCAGACAGGCAATCCAATGTTGATAAAGTGGTGTCTGAGGTAAGCCAGTCTTATGTAAGCCTTTGCAACTCAAAACCAGCACTTTGAACTGTGTCCAGTGCAGAAATATTGAGAGGTTCCATGACTAAGGATAGACTAGAACCTGCTCCAAGTTCAACCCAATGTTTCTCAACCTTGGCAACTTTTAATATGTGGGGACTTCAACTCCCAGAATTCCCCAGACAGCTTTTTCAGGAAAAGTCTGCTCCAACTCTGGTATTCTCTGACTCCCAAGGGTTAGGCCTTTACACTGAGGGAGAAGGTTGAGAGAAAGGTGGTGCTGGCCAGTGGTGGGATTCACCGGTTGTAACAACCGGTTCGCTTCGCGCACCAAACAGGCGCTCCGCGGAGGCGCAGTACAGTGAAATCAGCTCCAAAGTTTATCTTCTACAGCCACAGTAAAACAGCAATCCCCTCTACCGTGCCTATCAGCTGGGCTACAAACAAAGGAAATATAGGTAGGTATATCGCAGAGGCGGGCGGGTGGGCCTAGCTGATTGTCGGAGCGAACCACTTCGGTTTCAGCTGATCGTCGGAGCTACCGGTATGCCCGAACCAGTCCGAACCGACAGAATCCCACCCCTGGTGCTGGCAGAATAGAAGTCCCCCGTTTTTAATTTAAATTAAAAGCTGCTTCCAGATGAGCAACAGCTTTAGGACTTTGACACAATCAGGACCAGAATTTAATTAATTAATTAATTAATTAATTTCTGTTGCTAAGCAAAGTGGTTAAGTGAGTCGTGCCCATTTTGCAACCTTTTTTTTTGCCACAATTGTAAAGCAAATCATTTAGGAGCTGAAGCCCCCACATCCTAAATATGCCAAGGTTAAGAAACACTAGTTTTGTCTGGTAAAATTCTGCCCGCAGAAGCATCGTCTCTGTTCATGCCAGCTGCCAATGCTCTATCATGAAGAATTAAAGTAAAAAAGGAGAAATGCACATCAACCAATCTCCATCCCCTGGCACAGGGGGGATCGCCTCTAACGTCCTATCACAGATCCATTGTATAATCCTAACCACAGTTTCTTACAGGTCAGGCCCAGATAAGGATAAATGGAGTTTAGCATTTGGATTATTTCACAGGGAAATCATCTCTGCTTTAATTGAAAGCAAGAACATCCATCGCAGGAACATTTCCAGAGAACGATTTTAATAATCAAATCCATCGTTTGTTGAAACATGTGTTTTAGGGAACATGACTTGCCGAAGCATGCCATATGATAGTTCTTGTAATTTTTCTACGTTCAGCATTTCTAACAAGGAGAAAAAATCAGAACATTGAGAAGAGCCTTTCTGTCAAAAGGTCACGCAGTCAATAAAAACTGGTTTAAACAGAACCGCAGAGTTATTAGGAGGATTCTTCCTTTGGCTTTTCGCTGGGCTCTGTTTTTGGCTCTGGATTTTCTGTGCTGACCTCCTCTTGCTGAAATATCTCTTGAAGCTCTAATACAGGCACGGTTGATGGAGGCATCGGAGCAACCTATTGGATAAAAGCAGAGTTACAGCATAGTGTGCAAAAGTGGAATCAGTAAATGAATCTTTCCAGGTCAAAGTAACACAGCTTTAATCCCCGATCAGGTGCCGATTAACCTGTCAAGCCAACCAATTATCATCCTCTCTTCTGCAGGCGAAGGGAGTCAAATCAGAAGCAACATCCATAAGATGTCCATGTCACGGGTGGCAAGGGCAGTACAGGTAGTCCTCGATTTATGACCACAACTGAGCACATTTCTATTACTAAGTGAAACATTTGTTAAGTGAGTTTTGCCCCATTTTATGACCTTTCTTGCCACAGTGGTTAAGTGAAAGACTGCAGTTGTTAAATTAGTAACACAGTTGGTTAAGCAAATCTGACTTCCACATTGGGCTTTGCTTGTCGGAAGGTCACAAAAGATGACACGTGACCCCAGGACACTTCAACCGTCATAAATATGAGTCAATTGCCAAGGATCTGACTTTTGATGATGTCACCATGGGGATGCTGCAACGGTTGTAAGTGTGAAAAACGGTCACAAGTCGCTTTTTTTCTGTGCTATTGTCACTTCGAACGGTCAAGTGAATGAACTGTTGTAAGTCGACAACTGCCTGTAGGTGGTGTTCAGAGAGCAAACAGCAGGTGTGTGTATCTCATAATTTGGTTGGCAGGCAAAGGCACAACTCTATCCATATAAGCAGTGTAGGATAGATGATTTTAGTAAATGGAGGTCAGGGCTCCTTGATCCAGATTGTTCCAAGGAGGATTGAGTGGGACACAGCTGCTCGCACAAGATCAACTTGCTCTAGCTCAGGGGTCCCCAACTTTGGCAACTTTAAGACTTGTGGACTTCAACTCCCAGAATTCCTCAGCCAGCAAAGCTGGCTGAG
>WNWU01000013.1:20334087-20350011 GCA_012654045.1 Ptyas mucosa
AATAAATATATTATAAATATAATATAATATAAAATAAAATAATAAAATAAATAAAATAAAATAAAATAAAAGAATATATAGATATGACAAACAATTTGACTAATACATTTATAAATTTCTATACATATATATACATTGATATAGATATGTAAATGTACATATAAATATACATTGATGTATTAGTCAAATTAGTCACTAATATATTTATAAATTTCTATACATATATATATATATATATATATATATATATATATATATATATACATACATACACACATTGATATAGATATGTAAATGTACATATAAATATACATTGATGTATTAGTCAAATTAACACTATTGATATTTTATGTTTTTTATGGGTATTTTATGGATTTATTTTATTAAATCTTGTCAGGCCATCCACTCCAGAAGAGAATAGGAAACCATAATTAATTTAATACAATAAAATAAATAGATAAAATATAAAACGGATCCTTTTCATTAAAGGGGCGGGTTACAATGTCAGGATATTTCCGAACTACCGTAGGCCAGCCCTTGGCAGTTCCTTTCGAGAAGGAACACGCGAAGTAGACTGCCTCTGAAACTGGAGGTTCGACCACTTTCGGGCTTGCAAATAGCCCCGTCCTGCTCCAAAAAAACCGCAACTCTTTGTGCCTTCCAGAAATTCCCCGGGCATTTGCCATCCAAACATTATGTTTTTACAGAGAGCGCATTTATCACGAATTTCCTAGACTTTTTTTTTGTTTTGTTTTGTTTTAATTAACTGTCCCAAAGTAGCCACGCTTTCATTTCGCCGCTTTCGTGCTCCCTAATATAAATTTTACGACCGCCGCTTTTCACAAGCTTTAACCCAAAATGCAGGACGGGGAGAAAACCTCCAAAACCCACCGGGTAAAGATTGTTCCCAACTTCTCCAACCGGCTTCCCGCCATTGCGTCTCAAACGAGGCCTAATTTAGGCCTCTCTTGGCAACGCAAAACGGCCCTTAGCAACCTCTTGTCACGGAAACGGAAGTCGAGAGATCTCGCGAGACTAGAACCGCCAGGACCCGCGTGATAGTAGCAAGCCGATACGGGAGCAATATAGATTACAAAGGCAGACCGAAGCAATCGATGAAGGAGCGACGGTGGAGGAAGGATAGCCTTGGCTTGATGCAAAAGGCGAAATAATCAAAACTGAAAAATCATTTAGATTCTCTTGTGATCTCTGCCCTGAACTGATCTGCGATTAAAGTTCTTACCTGTGCAATATAGGGCTTACAATGCATATTCCTATTAATTATTATTTGTAACAGGGCACCGGAAGCTGGATTCCTGTAGTTTGCAAAGCCAAAACCTCGTTTGTTTGAATGTGCGGGGTGTATTTTCAGAATTAAATAGTAAGATTCCTTGGCTCACTTTTCCACTGTAAAGGCAATGTTTCCCAACCGTGGTGACCACGATGTGTGGACTTTATAATTCCCAGAATTCCTCAGTGACTGGGGAATTCTGGGAGTTGAAGTCCACACATCTTAAAGTTGCCAAGGTGGAAAAACACTGCACTGCAGTATGGCTAGTTTAACTATTGTTTATAAAGTAAATAATGGTTGAGTTTATATCTTAACATCTGCCTGAACGTAACATGGCATGTTTGGTTTGGTGCGAATCCAGTCGCTTTGATTTTTAAACCATGATTTGTGGCTTAGTGTCAGAAATCATATTTTTTGGATTTATATCTCATCTTTCAGGAATTATCCATAGCATTTCCTTTTATTTGTTGTTGAACTCACAGTCTCCAGCTTTCTAGACCAGATCCTTCATCACTATACTTTTAATGGTTCGATCATTTTTTCATCTTGTATACTATCCAACTTGGCTAGAGGAAACTCACCTGAAGGCAGTTTGTACCTCTTCCACAGTCATCTCTGTTTTTCTTTACAGAAATAGATGAATAACCTATTCGGGATGAGGTAGTGAATCCTACAGGTTGGGCTTGATGACCTCTGAGGTCCTTCCATACTCCCACCACTCTATGATATTTTGGCCTAGATTGCACATGATGGTTACTTGGTACATATAACACACTATATGGATAAGGATGCCCTTCATGTGAGCTCAAATCCTGCTAACTATACGGATGCTTTATTGTATTTTTAAAACAAAAATACAAAAGTGGTTATCCAATGTTTTTCCCCAAGATGGTTTTTGATCTACCTTACCACAAGCCTGGGATTCTTGGCTTACGGTGGTGGACATCTTTAAGAAATCCATTTTATCAATTTAGCCACTGCAGTGCAAGTAGTCCTTGACTTAACAACCATTCATTTAGTAACTGAAGTTACAGCACTGAAAAAAGTGATTTACAACCGGTTTTCACACTTAACAGACATTGCAGCATCCCTACAGTCATGTGATTTTTTTTTTTTAAAAAGTGCTTGGGAACTGGTGTGCATTTATGATGGTTGCAGCATCCCAGGGTCATGTGATTACTGTTTGTGATCTTCCCATCCAGCTTCCAACAAGCAAAATGAATGGGGGAAGCCAGATTTGCTTAACAACCGCACGACAACTAGTGATTCCCTTATCAACGATGGCAAAAAAAAAGTTTGTAAAATTGGGCATGTCTCACTTTAACAACTGCCTTGCTTAGCGATGGAAATTCTAGTCCCCCATTCTGGTTGTAATTTGAGGACTACTTGTAGACGGCCTCTGAAGTTGCAGGTGGTCTCCCAAAGTGTTTTGTAGTTCGAGGCATTAACCATTAAAAGGGGTTTTAAATATATGACAGTGTCAAGTTGCCTGCCACTCACAAGGCCCAGTTCCAAACAGACTACAGCCCGATACTGGGCCACAGCCTGGGAGATTGGGGACCCCTGTCTTAAGTGACCAGGGTTGAAAACCATCAATGTAATCATTTTTTAAAAAAATATATTATTTATTTCATCAAGCATGTATTTTATGACAGATACAAATGTAAAGATAATTATAAATACATAAAAAGGATACTAATAAAAGAAAACATTAGGACAAGGACGGTAGGCACACTGGTGCGCTTATGCACGCCCCTTACAGACCTCTTAGGAATGGGGTGAGGTCTACAGTAGACAGTCTAAGGTTAAAGTTTTGGGGATTTGGGGAAGAAACCACAGAGTCAGGTAGTGCATTCCAGGCGTTGACCACTCTCTTGCTGAAGTCATATTTTCTGCAGTCTAGTTTGGATCGGTTTATAATAGAGTTTGTATCTATTGTGTGCTCTTGTATTGTTTTATTTATTTATTTGTTTGTTTGTTTAGATTTATATGCCGCCCTTTCTCTGAGAGGACTCAGGGGGGCTCACAACAATAAAACAGAAAAATAAAACAAAAACTCTGGGTTAAAAGTTACACATAAAATCTCTAAAATCAATTAAAATCCATTTAAAAACCCCCCATCATGTTAATCATTGGTTGAAGTAGTCATTGGCTGGTAGGACATTGTAGCAGATGATTTTATGTACTATGTGTAGGTCAGACCGACCGAAGACGGCGAAGTTCTAAGTTGTCTACGCCCAAAATTTGCCAGTGCTCACCTAGTAAAAAGGCTTGAGGGCTCTCAGGCATTTCCTGAAGTGGGTAGAGAATGTATTCTCACAATGGCATATTTTCAGTTGATTGGAGCTATTATATGGTGCTAGAACTGGCTGGATCAGTGGCTGCCCTGGTGAAGCATATTCTGGGCACAACCCAGCCCTTGCTGGCTCCTTCATTTCCTGGGAACGTTTTGTGAACTTCTCAGAGACATTGTTTGAACATCAAGTTCGAAAACGGAATTTTGGACTAGATTGTCCTTTCTTCTGATTCAACAAGATTCTTTCTTGGTATATAAAACCTTACCTTTGCAGATCAGAACAAAAATATCTCTTTGGGTTATCAGATCTATTTCACTGGGCTGCCTAGTGATGGAGGAGAAGCTGGTTCACACATCTTAACCTATGGTTTGTTTAACCCTGCGCTGAGTAAACTGCAACTGACTCGGTTCAGTCAATGATATTTAACCATGAAAAATTACAGTTAAATATTACTGAATTGCTTCCACTGAGCAATTGAGCTACTTCAGATCCCCCAAGGCTGGAAAATATTGTATTAACTTTCCCAGATGTTTTTATCCCAATTGATCATACAAAAAGATCACTAAGAGACAATGTCTAGTTGTGTTTTTTTCCCCTCCAATTCCATTTTCCTCATGTGTTTATTGCTTTTCAATCATCATCCTGAATGCAAAGATTATGAGGTCATGAATGCTCTAGATCCGTGTTGGCGAACCTATGGCACGTGTGCCACAGGTGGCACGCAGAGCCTTATTGGTGGGCACACGAGCGTTGCCCTAGCTCAGCTCCAGCACGCATGTGTGCACTGGCGAGCTGATTTTTGGGCCTTCTGGGCCCAACGGAAGTTGACAAACGGGCTGTTCCCGGCCTCTGGAGGGCCTCCGGGGAGGTGGGGAAGGGTGTTTTTGCCCTCCCCAGGCTCCTAGAAAGCCTCTGGAGTCTGGGGAGGGCAAAAAACGGACCTACCGGGCCCACCGTGCTATCACATGCCAAAAGCAGGGGGAGCATGGGGGGATCGCGCACACATGCATGGGGGGGCAGGGGGCATAGAATTATGGGTGTGGGCACACACACGGGTGACCACCCCATACTCCCCCAGCTTTTGGCACGCGATGGCAAAAAGGTTAGCCATCACTGCTCTAGATAATGAGACTCTAGAACAGGGGTGTCAAACTCGTGGTGTCACGTGACGTATCGGGACTTTCCCCCCCTTCGCTTAAATGGGCGGGGGCAGGGCGAGCACATGACGCATCTGGCCCGCAGGCCGCAAGTTTGACACCCCTGCTCTAGAAAGAGTGCAGAGAAGAGCAACAAAGATGATTAGGGGACTGGAGGCTAAAACATGAAGAACGGTTGCAGGAATTGGGAATGTCTAGTTTGATGAAAAGAAGGACTAGGAGAGACATGATAGCACTCTTCCAATATCTCAGGGGCTGCCACAAAGAAGAGGGAGTCAAGCTATTCTCCAAAGCCCCTGAGGGCAGGACAAGAAACAATGGATGGAAAGAAGGAGAGAAGCACCTAGAACTAAGGAGGAATTTCCTGACAGAACAATTAATCAGTGGAACAATTTGCCTCCAGAAGTTGTGAATGCTCCAACACTGGAAGCTTTTAAGAAGATGTTGGATAACTATTTGTCTGAAATAGGATTTCCTGCCTAAGTGAGGCTGGACTAGAAGATCTCCAAGGTCCCTTCCAACTCTGTTATTCTAAGTGGTTCTAAATGCTTTCAAACATTTCTCCCCACCTGGGTTAATTTGCCTTTTTGAAACAAGCAGGTTCTACCTTCTGTCGGTTTATATCTAGTCTCTCTTCCATTCCTTCCTCAGCTTTTACACAATCTCTCACAGGTACTTTACCATGGGACAAGATGAGGGCACAGGGTGCCAGCCAGCTAATCCCGAGCATTGATTATAGCTTAGCCTTGGCATGTTGTTGGGGTTTTTTGGTCCTTCTCAAATATGCCACCAGATGGCAGCTGGCATAACGTATCTTCCTACAGTCTTTGTCTCTTCCCCGCCCAAGTCAGCATCTCCGTTAACATGCAGCACCAAGGTTACTACAACAAACATTTGCCGTCTTTCACAAGGGACTTTTGGAAGAGTCCTTTTGGCTTTAGTGTTTCCTGTAGTTCAGATGAATCTAAAGCAGGGATGGACAGTAGCATATCCTGCATGTTTAATTTTCCACTTCACAAGCCTACAAATATTTGCTATCAGAATAACAGGGACTTTGGAGGTGTTTAATCCCCCGCTTGAGCAGGACACCCTACACCAGTAGTGAAATGTAAAAATTGTTACTACCGGTTCTGTGGGCGTGGCTTGGTGGGGTAATGTGACTGGGTGGGCGTGGTCAACTTTTTTTTTTTTACTTTTAAAAGTATTTTTTCTACAACCTCTTCGGCTGAAGAGGTTGTAGAAAAAATCTTTTAAAAGGCTCTGATGATCCCAGCTGAGCCGCGCGATCATCAGAGGCTTTTTTTTACTTTTAAAAGCATTTTTTCTTCCGCTGAAAAAATGCTTTTAAAAGTAAAAAAAAAGCCTCTGATGATTGCGCGGCTCAACTGGGCATGGAGGGGGGGGCAGGGATTTTTGCTACCGGTTCTCCGAACCACCCACCACCATCGCTACCAGATCGGGCAATTCGGTCTGAACCGGGAGCATTTCACCCCTGCCCTACACTAATCCAACCAAATGACTGTCCAGTTTCTTCTTTAAAAACCTCCAGTGATGGAGTACCCACAGCTTCTGAAGGCAAACCGTTCCATTGATTAATTTTATTTCTCCTTAGTTCTAAGTTGCTTCTCTTCTTGATTGGTTTCCACCCATTGCTTCTTGTCCTGCCCTCAGGGGCTTTGGAGAATAGCTTGACTCCCTCTTCTTTGTGGCAGCCCCTGAGATATTGGAATGCTCCTATCATGTCTCCCCTAGTCCTTCTTTTCATTAAACTAGACATAGTCAATTCCAGCAACCATTCTTCATATGTTTTAGCCTCCAGTCCCCTAATCATCTTAGTTGCTCTTCTCTGCACTCTTTCTAGAGTCTCCACATCTGTGATCCACTATCCACTTTATGGAAGCTGCTGGGGGAACCAAAACCAGCAGACACACTTTTGACTGGACCTCTCTCATGGGAATGGTGCGACATCTGATCTGAATTTGCTTCCCACCCCTTTCTGAGCCAAATACAAAATGCTTGCTTTAAAAAGAAACCGCATGCTTTGGGCTCTAGCTGACTGTAGGAGGATCCATTTTAGGCAGAACATTTTCTGGGCGCTTTCCAGAGAAGTATGTGTAGGTGTGTGTTTTTGAGTTTATATAGTTTTCCTGGCAAGATTTTCAGAAGTAGTTTGCCCTTGCCTTCTTTCTGGGGCCAAGAAAGTGAGACTGGCCCAACGTTCACCCAATGTTTTTGTGACTAAGGAGGGGGGGGGGCAAGACTAGAACTCCCAGTCTCCCAGTTTCTAGCCTGGTGCCTTGAACCACTACACCAAACTCTTCTCCATCCAGATAGTAGGCCAAATTAAAATAAGTGAGGAAGTGGTGAAATTCATTTTTTTTACTACCGGTTCTATGGCCGTGGCTTGGTGGGTGTGGTGTGGTGTGGTGTGGTGTGGCTTGGTGGGCGTGGCAGGGAAAGGATACTGCAGCAAAATCTCCATTCCCACCCCACTCCAGGGGAAGGATACTGCAAAATCCACATTCCCTCCTACTCCTGGGGAAAGGATATTGCAAAATCCCCATTCCCACCCCACTCTGGGGCCAGCCAGAGGTGGTATTTGCCGGTTCTCCAAACCACTCAAAATTTCCACTACCGGTTCTCCAAACTACTCAAAATTTCCGCTACCGGTTCTCCAAACCACTCAAAATTTCCACTACCGGTTCTCCGAACTACTCAAAACCTGTCAGAACCTGCTGAATTCCACCCCTGAAGTGAGGTCCTTCTCTGTGGTCACACCTATTCTGTGATCTTCACCTTCTTTGCCTTCAGAAGAAACCTTAAACCCCCATTCAGTTAATTAGTTTTCCATTTTAAAGGACACTTTATCTTCTAATCAGGTTTTATTTGTGAGGTATGGCTGTTTTTTATTGTTTTAAATTGATGGTTACAGTGATTGAATTGGTGTTGTATGCTGCTGCCACAGATTTGGTAATAAATATGGACAGTTCTTGCTTAACAACTACTTGTTTAGCAATCAAACTTGTGGCAGGCAGCCCTAAATGAGTGGTACTTACAACCAGCTGTCGCAGCATCCCCGCAGACACATGATCATGATCCAGAAACTCAGTGCCTGGCTCACAATTACAATGTGACAGCACACCATGGCATGTGGTCTCCATTTTCAATCTTTTTTCAGCTTCCGACAAGTAGACTCAATGGGGAAGCCTGCAGGAAATTGTGAATGGCAGCCACATGACGTTCTCGTTTAATGAAGTTGTGGGATTCCCTTAACAACCACAACTAAACATCCAGAAGTACCATTACTAAGCACATGACATTGTTCTTTATGACCACATCGCTTAGCAACAATAATTCTGGTCTCAAATTGTCATTGTTACCCAAGGATTATCTGTAAACATAGGCCCAACAGAACCCAACTGGTTTAGGGAAAGTTGTAAGGCCCCATTAAACATAAAGTTCCTTTAGAACAGGGGTGTTCAACCTTGGCAACTTTAAGATTACGGACTTCAACTCCCAGAATTCCCCAGTCGGCTGGAGAAT
This sequence comes from Ptyas mucosa, assembly GCA_012654045.1. NCBI lineage: Eukaryota > Metazoa > Chordata > Lepidosauria > Squamata > Colubridae > Ptyas > Ptyas mucosa. Next base: position 20,342,376 of record WNWU01000013.1, read on the forward strand.
TCTGGGAACTGAACTCCATAGGTCCGTGATGGCGAACCTATGGCACGGGTGCCATAGGTGGCACGCGGAGCCATATCGGTGGACATGCGAGCTCAGCTCCAGCATGCATGCGTGTGTCAGCCAGGTGATTTTCAGACCTTCTGGGCCCACCAGAAGTCAGGAAACACACTGTTTCCGGCCTCCAGAGGGCCTCGGGGGGGGGAAGGTCATTTTTGCCCTCCCCAGGCTCCCAGAAAGGCTCTCGAGCCTGGGGAGAGCAAGAACGGGCCTACCAGGCCCACCGAGCCATCACGTACCAAAAGCGGAAGGAGCACGAGGGTGCGGGGCGCATAGAATTATGGATGTGGGCACGCTTGCGTGTGACTCCACCATATTCCCCCTGCTTTTGGCATGCGATGGCAAAAAGGTTAGCCATCGCTGCCATAGGTGGTAAAATTGCCGAGATTGGACATCCCTGCTTTAAAATAATAATACTTAGGATAAACACCAAAAGCAGCATACTGGCTGAAGGGAAGACGGAAAGCAGCATATTTATCAAACTCATAATTTCTTTATGAAGCTAAATAGTTGTGTTTTTGAGTTTCCAAAAATCCTTCATCAGTAAGATAGGACTAAGAGGGAATCTATGTAATTGTAATTCCTAGGCCAAAATGTGTCTTGTTTGATTTTGGTGTAATTTGTTATACAAACCCAGCCATACCTGATTTATTAAAAGAAAATAGCATTTAAGCGAACCATAGATTGCATGATCTGTGAATCAGGTCATTTTGTGAAGAGTCAACGCATTAATAGAAAGTAGGTTAAATTAAATATACCACAGAAGATAATGAAGTCTGCCGTATTTTAGAGCAGCCTTCCCCACACTGGGGCTGCCAAAAAATATGAGGGTCTATAACCTTCATAATTCCCATTAGGCACTTCCACTAGTTGGAATGTTGGCAATTGTAGTGACTGAACAGAATAACAGAGTTGGAAGGGACCTTGGAGGTCTTCTAGTCCAACCCCCTGCTCAAACAGGAGACTCTATACATTTCAGACAAATGGCTCTTCTTAAAAACTCTTCTCTTCTTAAAAATCTCCAATGTTGGAGCATCCACAACTTTTAGAGGCAAGTCATTCCACTGATTAATTGTTTTAATTGTCAGGAAATTTCTCCTTAGTTCTAGGTTGCTTCTCTCCTTGATTAGTTTCCATCCATTGCTTCTTGTCTTGCCTTCTGGTGCTTTGGAAAAATAAGTTGACCCCCCTCTTTGGTGCTGCCCCTCAAATATTGGAACACTGCCTCAAAGGTGCTTTTTTCAAGAGGCAATTGGACTTTCTGGCTTTTCTTTGAAGACTGGTTTTTCTTCTTCAGAGCTGAAGAAGCTTCTTGGATGAGAAGTGAAACGTCTTCAAAGAAAAACCAGGAAATCCAGTTGCCTGTTGAAAAAGCACCTTTGGGACAACCATGACCTGGATGACTGAGAATCTTCATAGACATATTGGAAGATTCCTTTCATGTCACTCCTAGTCCTTCTTTTCACTAGACTAGACATACCCAGTTCCTGCAACCGTTCTTCATATGTTTTAGCCTCCAGGCCCCTAATCATCTTTGTTGCTCTTCTCTGCACTCTTTCTAGAGTCTCCACATCTTTTTTTCTTTCGTGGCAACCAAAACTGGGTGCAGTATTCCAAGTGTGGCCTTACCAAGGCCTTATAAAGTGGTATTAACACTTCACGTGATCTTGATTCTATCCCTCTGTTGATGCAGCCCAGGACTGTGTTGGCTTTTGATCAATAAGCTTTATTGGCGTTCAATTCACTGCCAGGCGGCCCACAAACGACAGCAGAGCCTCGCAAAGCGGAAAGTTTAAGAGAGTACAACATGAGTTTATTATACGAATTAATATTAAACATCTTTTAAGAAAAAAGTATGTATGGAAATAAATTTCTAAAAGACCAACATTCACAAATATCACAACGTCTCTCATGTGTTTTATTCCTCCCCCCCCTTTGGCTGTCTCTTTTTTTTTCTGAAGAGAGAAACCAATACAAACATTACTGTCATGGATTGTACATTGTTTGATAGAGGGCTGGGGGGGGGAAACCTTAACCTTTTGGGAGCTGGTCTTTGTAGCCCTGAAAACACAGTTATGGAGGTGGGGGTGGGGGGGAGAGAGAATATGAGAAACTGAACAAAAAGCATTTACTGTACCATCCTAACAAAATTATTCCATGGATATCATTAACGGGAATTGCCAAAGGCTCGGAGCCAAACTGTTCTTTTCCAGACCACTTCCAAAACTGAACAAGAACTCCTGGCAGGAAGCTTTCTGAGAATCTGTACACGGAGTCAATAATCCTTTTCTTTTCTTTTTTCTTTTTACAAAAGGTGTCCAAACTTTGCTTTTACGCAACGCAACAGCAGTACAAGCAGTTTTGGTAAAGCTTAAAAGAGCATCCCATTTTGCTAATGCGGGGAAGGCTGGCATAGCAAAATATCTATATCTATATCTATATGGGTTAATTTTAGGGAAACTGAAGCGAGAAATGGCAGCTACCTTCCGTTCTGGAATTTCTGTGAAATGCTTGCACAACAGAATCTAAATCTGGCCATTAGGTTCTTCCCAAGCATCCAAGGTCGTAATAAAAGTGGAAAATTACCCAGTATTTTCAGTTAAGGAACAGTGGAGAGAGGTGGTGTGAGAACACAAGAGCTTTCGAGTTTTATGGATGCTTTTCTTTCCAGTTCTGGCCAAACAACTAGCTTGCTCTGAAGGCAAAGACTAAGTATCCTAACCTAGGAACCTGGTATGGTATTAATAATCAACTGCCTGCCCAGGTAGGGTGCTCAGTTGCCTTCCCTGTTCACAATTTATTTTGCAAGCAAGGTTGTTTTCTCCAACCATCGTAACAGCCTGGAAGCTAAAATGGAACCCCAGAGTAAAAAAATTCCCTTTTTCCCAAGTTGCATTGATGTTTTTCAATAATAATAATAATAATAATAATAATAATAATTTTTTTTAAAAAAAATCCTGACTTGGAAAGCAGAAAAAGAATCATTCAGGATTTCCCAGCACCAGTTTGGCTTAAGCCTCAGAGAACTCTCCAGGTCTTTTAGAGCAACATGGATATATATAGGCTTGGCCTGATTTTTATAAGCCTCTTAAGGGGGGGCAGAAATCCCAATAATACGCCAAACAGAGAACCGTACGCATTTTCCGATTCTCTTCCAAACTGTGAGGCGAGGATTGGCTTCCAATTAAACCTTGTCGTGTACGGCTAGCAAAGCTAAATCTTGCATCTATAAAACTCCAGTGAAGCTTACAGTACAGAAAGCCATCCTAACAGACCAAGAAATTTGCCAGCTGGTTCCCTTACATCCCGTTCTCCCCGAGTAAAAATATAATCACAAAAAGCTTGAATAAAATTTTACAACGTTTCGCATCTATTGCTGGGCATTTTGGTGTAGCCAAGTGCATTAGCAACGGAGAGGGCTATGCAGGTAACTCTTAGCATGCTCAGGAGCCCTCTGCCACAGGTCCAGCTATAGCAGAGGCCGCAACTATACACGAACCGATATTTTTTAAATGCCAGGAGACCTGGGCAGAGAAACGTGCAGGTAGTCCTTGACTTACAACCATTTGTTTAGCAACTGTTCAGAGTTACAACGGCAGTGAAAAAAGTTGACTTACAATCAGTCCTCACACTTATGACTACACATGATCAAAATTTAGACGCCTGGCAAGGTGGCATGTATACATGATAGCTGCAGCATCCTGGGGTCATGTGATCACCTTTTGCGAACTTCCCAGCTGGTTTCCGAAAAGCAAAGCCGACAGAGGAAGCCAGATTCGCTTAACAACGATGATTTGCTTAGCAACAATGGCAAAAAAAGGTTGTAAAATCAGGTGCAACTCACTTAACAATCAACTTGCTTAGCAATGGAAATTCTGGTCCAGGTTGTGGTCGTAAATCAAGGACTACCTGAATCCGCATTTGCACGCCATTTTTTCCTTTTATAACAACAGGATTCTCCTTGTTGCTGGATTTTACTTCAAGAGCGGATATGCCCCAAATGACTGAACATATACAGCATATATAATCCTTTCGCTCGTACTCAAAACTCTGCATTAGACACATGATCAAAACAGACTAACATCTGGAAACAGGCAGCTTTGCTACCATCACCTGTCATCGTTAGGGATGGAAACAGCAAAGCAGCTTTCAAATCCCCCCAAGTATTACCAATTTTCTCCTAGAATTGGTATTCTCCTAAATTTTCTCCATGTTTCACCCAGCAGATGCTTGACTGGTTTTGACTCAGTAACTTGCATGAATCCAATTACTCTCTGTCATGCTTTATGGCAGTGTTTCTCAACCTTGGAAGCTTGAAGATGGGTGGACTTCAACTCCCAGAATCCCCCAGCCAGCGCTGGGAGTTGAAGTCCACCCATCTTCAAGCTTCCAAGGTTGAGAAACACTGCTTTATGGTTTATTCAGTTTATTCAATATAGCAAGGTTAGGCAAGCTAAAGGTGAGGAACCCAAAGGTGCTCTTGAAAGAGGCAATTGGACTTTCTGGTTTTTCTTTGAAGACGTTTCGCTTCTCCTCCAAGAAGCTTCTTTAGTTCTTCAGAAGCTTTTTGGAATGAAGAAGCTTCGTGAAGGAGAAGCGAAATGTCTTCAAAGAAAAACCAGAAAGTCCAGTTGCCTCTTGAAAGAAAAAAAAAAGCACTTTTGGGACAACCATGACCTGAGAATCTCCATAAGACTAAAGATGAGTGTAATATTTCTGAACCTCAGCAATCTTTAAGATATGTGGACTTCCAACTCCCAGAATTCCCCAGCCAGCTATGCTATGCTGGCTGAGGAATTCTGGGAGTTGAAGTCCACATACCAAGTTGCTGAGTTTGAGAGATACTCACTTAGCATAAATGCCAGAGCCCAGAAATTAACGGCTATTTTCAAGGCTTCCAATACAGGTCCTACCATTAGTATTAACTCCACCCTTCAGCTGCGATCCATTAAGCTGCTGCCTACATTTAACAGGCCAATGTGCATACTTGTGCTTTTATCTATGTAGTTATAAAAAAAAGTCGAGAAATTGTCACCTTAAAAAAAAGGAATTCCCTTATTTCAAAAACATAGGTGGGCACCTAGTTGCCAGCTTCAATTATGGTTGTTAAACAAGGACTAGTATAGTCCATCCTTCTCCAATAAAGCTTAGCCCCAAGTTTCTAAACCATCTCACCAAGGGCAGGACAAGACCAGAGGTGGTATTCAGCCGGTTCGCACAGGTTCGCGCAAACCGTTGGTGGAAATTTGGCCAAGGTCACCGAACCGGTAGTGATGGCTGGCTGGCCACACCCCTGAACCGGTCCCCCCGGTTGCCTTGGAAGTCCAATGGGATGCGCATGCGCGAAGAACATGGCGGCGACGGCAGCAGCTTTTTCCGCGACCTTCGGTACTATTCAGCAGTCTGTGGCCAGCCACCACAGCTGCAAAGTGGCTCTTAAAGAGACAGTGCTGGGAGATTTCTTTGCCAGCCTCTTTCCAGTAGCGGTGGCTGATCGGGAGCCACCGAAAACTCCGGTCAGCTTGCCTTCCAGATTCTGGACCAGCCACCATGGAAGGTAAGCAGCCCAAATAAAGAGGCGGTAGTGGGGGAGGAAGCGGGGCCAGGGCCGGGGCCACTAAAGGAGGGGAAACAGAGGCGAAGGGAGGGCGGGAGTAGATAGGTGGAAATTCCAAAACTTTTCCTACCTTTTCCTGTGGGCGTGGCTAGGTTGGGTTGGGTGTCATGTGACTGAGTGGGCGTGGGCATGAGTGATGTAAAGTTGGCCCCGCCCAGACAATCACATGTCCTCCCACCTAACCACGCCCACCGAAACGGTAGCGAAAATTTTTGAAACCCACCACTGGATAAGACTAAGGGTCTTATGTCATGAGAACTATAAGAGAGACTGAATTCACAGAAATGGGAAAAGGACAATATATAGAATATAAGTTTTCACACCATTCTTATTTTTCAACCCGGTTCTCTTTTCCAGCAATGCAAGGAATACAAAGTTATCAGAGAGGTTGTACGGAATCAAATTACGGGAGGGAATCCAAGTTGGGCTGAGAGACACCAGGAACAATGACAGTAGAAATGTCCCAGGAGGTCAAAAAAGTCAATATGGCATTCACCAACATGAGATCAGAATCCAACTTCTTTTACGTGTAAAAAAGTTGGAGCTTGTCAGCACCCAGAGGCGTTTTGTAAATGAAAAATGCTAAATAAACATAAATGGTTAACCTTCCAAATGTACTAGAATTTTCTTATGAAAATTGAAATCAAGAGATTTAATAAGAGAAGGATATGCTTCCCAATGGTTTTCTTCTATACAATTAACAGAAAGATTTAAAGTGGATAAACGATTTTACGGTTTTGAACAAAGCAAGACTGAATTAGAATTAGAATTATATACCAGCGATGAATATGTTGTTGCCGAAATTATAAACTTTTGCTGAAATGAGAACTGAAAGAATGTATAGATAAATTAGGCTAGGAAATTGGTTATAATGTACAAAGGGGCCAATAGGAAAACACGTGGTTGAAAGGATTCAAATGTTACATTATGCTCTCTAACCTTAAAGAGAATTTTAATGAAATGATGTATCACCGGTATTTGTCACCAGAGAAACTGTCTAGAACAGTGATGGCTAACCTTTTTGCCGTTGTGTGCCAAAAGCGGGACCAAGTGTGGGGGGGAGGTCACACACCCATAATTCAATGCCCCCACCTGTGTCCCCCCACTTTTGGCACGTGATGGCAAAAAGATTACCAGTGAGCCTGGTAGGCCCGTTTTTTGCCCTCCCCAGGCTCCGGGAGCTTTCTTGGACCCTAGCGAGGGCAAAAACGGCCTCCCCCCCCGGACGTCCTCCGAAGGCCAGAAACGGCCCATTTCCCGACTTCCGGTGGGCCCAGAAGGCCCGAAAATCAGCTGGAGCTGAGCTAGGATGACGCTCACGTGCCCGCAGATATGGCTCCATGTGTCACCTGTGGCACCCGTGCCATAGGTTCGCCATCACAGGTCTAGAATGTATAAAAGGTACTTTGAATCTTTGCTGGAAACGTGAACGGCACGAAGGGACTTTTTATCATATTTGATGGACCTGTAAAAAAAGCCAAAACATATTGGATACAAATATATGCATTAATTCAGAAGATCTTGAACTATAGCTGGGCTAATGGACAAACAACTAGAAAAAAAAAGTCCCAGAACTTTGGTTTTATTTATGACAACTGTAGCAAGATTATTCTATGCTGAAAAATGGAAAGGCTCAGCACTATGGTACCTACAACAGAGGAACGATTGGTGAAGATGATAATACTTACGGAGATGGTTAAATTAACCTCTTTGATTAGAGAAAAAACAATATCGACATTTATGATCAACTGGAAACCCTTATAGACTTTTTGCATAAAACAGGAAAAAAATGCACTTATGATTTGTGGTAATGGAGGGGGAAATGAATAATAAAAAGTGGCATTTTTTAAAAATCATGGAGTAATTTTGTAACTGTATTTATATTTGCTGCAAAGGAATGCCAAGAAATCAGAACTCTTTCTTTCTTTCTTTCTTTCTTTCTTTCTTTCTTTCTTTCTTTCT
>WNWU01000013.1:20356714-20377530 GCA_012654045.1 Ptyas mucosa
AATAGAATAGAATAGAATAGAATAGAATAGAATAGAATAGAATAGAAAAGAATCTTTATTGAGAAGAGAAGAGAAGAGAAGAGAAGAGAAGAGAAGAGAAGAGAATAATGGAATGGAAAATAATAGGAATAGAATAGAATAGAATAGAATAGAATAGAATAGAATAGAATAGAATAGAATAGAATAGAATAGAATAGAATTCTTTATTGGCCAAGTGTGATTGGACACGCAAGAAATTTGTCTTGGTGCACATGCTTTCCGAGTACATAAAAGAAAAGATATGTTTATCAAGAATCATAAGGTACAACACTTAATGATAGTCATAGGGTACAAATAAGCAATCAGGAAACACTGTTATTCTATTCTATTCTAATATCAATATAAATCTTAAGGATACAAGCAACAAGGTTACAGTCATACAGTCATAAGTGGGAGGAGATGGGTGATAGGAACAATGAGAAGATTAATAGTAGTGCAGATGTAGTAAATAGTTTGACAGTGTTGAGGGAATAATTTGTTTAGCAGAGTCATGGCGTTCGGGAAAAAACTGTTCTTGTGTCTAGTTGTTCTGGTGTTCTGAACTGATGATAACAAGGTATTTGGGGAATGCAAGGAAGATCGTTGTATCTTATAATGTCTTACTGCTGCTCCCTGCTTTAGTGCATCTGATCCCTGAGACTAGTTGCAAATAGATTGCTAGTCCATGTATGATATAACATACGCTAAATAAAGAAATAACTTGTTTGGTCTAGTGGTTAAGGCATTAGGCTAGAAAGCAGAAGACCCCGAGTTCTAGTCCCACTTTAGCTATGAAAGTCGGCTGGGTGACTTTGGGCCAGTCACTCTCTCTCAGCCCAACCCGTCTCACAGGGTTGTTGTTGCGGGGGAAATAGGAAGTGGAAGATGTGTTGGATATATTCGCCAACTTGACTTATTTGTAAAATGAGTAAATAAAAAATGAATAAAATAAATGGCATAAATGCATTGCTTCAGCCTTCCTCAGCTCCAAATACTGGAGGTTTTTAAGAAGAGATTGGACAACCATTTCTCCGAAATAGAATAGGGTTTCCTGCTTGGGTTGGACTAGAAGACCTCCAAAGTCCCTTCCAACGCTGTTATTCTATTATCCTGCTAGGTAGTCCTCGCTGCCTCATTCACTGATCACTCAAAGCTATGATGATGTAAAAAAAATAACAGCTTTGCAACCAGTCCTCACATTTACGACCATCACAGTCACGTGATCACCGCATGCTTCACAACTGGTTTGCAAGAAGCAAAGTTAATAGAGAAGGCAGAAGCAAAATCTGAAGTGGCAGTCAACGTGGTGTCTTAACACGGTGGCCAGTCCCAATTGTTTTTTTTTATTATTATTTATATTTATATGCCGCCCTTCTCCGGAGACTCAGGGCGGCTTACAATGCGTTAAGCAATAGCCTTCATACTTTTGTATATTTATACAAAGTCAGCTTATTGCCTCCACAAACCGGGTCCTCATTTTACCCACCTTAGAAAGGATGGAAGGCTGAGTCAACCTTGAGCCTGGTGAGATTAGAACTCGCAGTAATTGCAGGCAGCTGGATGTTAAATGCTGCCTTAATAGGAGGCATTAGCCTGCTACGCCACTCAGGCTCTTATTGTGGTTGCTAAGTGAGGACTGCCCGTAGTGCCTTTGTACAGGGAGGGAACGTGATTGACCAAAAATCTTGCAGGGATCTTCCATGACTGAAAGAGGGTTAAAAACTCTCCAAATTCTAGTCCAAAATCCTCCCCACATCATAGTCTCTTGGGCTGAGAGAAACAGCCGGCCCAAAGCCCACCCTCCGTACTGAGAGCTTTCACTGTATGGGGTAGGAGCAGGAGAGAAATTAAAGTTTTTCCTTTTCTCCAAATCCTACACCTTCACTACCATGCTACCCTGTCTGTTGGGATTTAATTTCTTTGGAATTCCAGCTGGTTTGATACCATGTTGGGGGTGCAAGAAAGCTGGCATCCAATCCTATAAAGCAGGGGTCTCCAAACTTGGCAACTTTAAGATTTGTGGACTTCAACTCCCAGAATTCCCAAGCCAGCATGTCTATGGGGATCTTGTCTACTATGACTTAGAATAGAACAACAGAGTTGGAAGGGACCTTGGAGGTCTTCTAGTCCAACCCCCTGCTCAGGCAGGATACCCTACATCACAGGGGTAGGTTCTACTTTCCTTTACTACCGGTTCGCAACGGGATTGAACGCTCGCGGCCAATGACGACATCTGGAGTGGTGGGCGGGGCCTCCCGCCAGTTTTACTACCAGTTCTTGCAAACAGGTCCAAACTAGGGGCAACCCACCACTGCTACACCACTTCAGACAAATGTTTATCCAATCTCTTTTTAAAAACTTCCAGTGTTGGAGCATTCATAACTTCTGGAGGCAAGTTGTTCCACTGATTAATTGTTCTGTCAGGAAATTTCTCCTTAGTTCTAAGTTGCTTCTCTCCTTGATTAGTTTCCACCCATTGCCTCTTGTCCTGCCCTCAGGTGCTTTGGAGAATAGCTTGATTCCGTCTTCTTTGTTTTTTGTTTTTTGTTTTTTTAATTTGATTTATATGCTGCCCTTCTCCGGAGACTCAGGGCGGCTTACAATGCGTTAAGCATTTGTGGCAGCCCCAAGACATTGGAATGCTCCTATCATGTCTCCCCTAGTCCTTCTTTTCATTAAACTAAACATATTCAGTTCCTGCAACCGTTCTTCCTATATTTTAGCTTCCAGTCCCCTCATCATCTTCGTTGCTCTTCTCTGCACTCTTTCTAGAGTCTCCACATCTTTTTTACATCGTGGCGACCAAAACTGGATGCAGTATTCCAAGTGTGGCCTTTATGCAGATTCTCAATCATCTATCTAGGTCACGGTTGTCCCAAAGATGCTCTTTCAAAAGGCAACTGTACTTTCTTCGTTTTTTATCCTTGAAAACATTTTGCTTCTCATCCAAGAAAGATGAGAACAGAAGAAATGTCTTGAATGAGAAACGAAACATTTTCAAAGGACAAAAAAACAACAACAAGGAAGTCCAGTTGCCTTTTTTAAAAGCACCTTTGGGACCCAGACCTTAAGATTGCCAAGTTTGGAGTCCCCTGCTTATAGAGAGAGACAATGGCAGGAAATATGCATCACGGTGTTGGCTTCTGCCCAGCAATGTGCCATAATATAACTCACATTTTCCCATGTGTTTTAACTTGTCCCTGAATAAGGCATCGTCGGAGATAGCCCCACTGGGTACACCGGTTAAGGAGCGAGTGACCTCATCTGCAAGGCAAGACAAAGCATATTTAGGATCGATAGGAAGCAGACAAAACCAAGAGAAAGATTTTGAGCACCCTTTCTATCCCACTGGACAACTTGGATTCCAAGTCCCATCCTTCCCAACCGTCGGCTATTCTGGCTAGGAAGCAAGAAGGCACGGCGGCCTTCTAAATTCCTAGCCTTCTATGAACACTGTTATAAAGCAGTGTCTCTAAAATTTAGCAACTTTAAGATGTGTGAACTTCAACTCCCAGAATTCCCCAGGAAATCCTGCTATTTGCATATTTATGGTTCAGATGAATTTAATGAATTTTGAAGCAGTTCCTGGGAAAAAAAAGGGCATTCTTACTCTTTGATCTCTTCTATTTCAATTCCTGCCATGCGATTAATAAACAAAATGACCTTTCATATTTTTATTTCTCGTTGTTTAAGAGAGAACTATTACCTAAGCAAACAATTTCCTGAGGTCCCAGTGCAAAGGTTAAACTGCAGACGGGGCAGTTCCATTAAGGCCGTTAATTTATTGCCTGCATCCTCATCTTGTTACTTTTATCTTCGGTTGGGTGCAAAAGAAATAAAATTGTTCTTTTAGAAAGCCTCAGAACCTTTGAACTTCCTTGAAATGTGCCATGAGGAATAAAAATTTTCAGAAACTCCTAATCAGTCGGAATCACTGAATGTGAAAATTAAAAAATACTGATAACCCTTCCCAGATGGCATTAAGGTACTTAAGCAATTTAGAGAGATATTCAACGCTGTAAAAGATATTCCTTGAGGGGACCCTTCAATATTTTATCAGGTTTTGAAATTTTTATAACACTCAAAAATAATTTTCTGTCTGGTGGGAGCTAAAATGTCTTACCTATTTTTTAAATTTAATTTTAATTTGATTTATATGCCGCCCTTCTCCGGAGACTCAGGGCGGCTTACAATGTGTTAAGCAATAGCCTTCATACTTCTGTATATTTATACAAAGTCAGCTTATTGCCCCCACAATCTGGGTCCTCATTTTACCTACCTTAGAAAGGATGGAAGGCTGAGTCAACCTTGAGCCTGGTGGGATTCGAACTTACAGTAATTGCAGACAGCTGGTGTTAATCACAATGCTTTTAGTCTGCTGAGCCACCAGGCCCAGTCTAATTTAAGCTCCTGTTGAAAGAAGAGGATTGGGAGGGGGGGGTTCCTTACATATTATTATTATTATTACACTTACAGGTAGCCCTTTACTTACAACAGTTGATTTAGTGACTGTTCAGAGTTATGACGACACTGGAAAATGTAACTTATGACCAGGGATGGGCTGCTGGGCGTTTGCGGGGGTTCAGGAGAACCTCTAGCTAAAATTCTGTGCAGTTTGGAGAACCCCCGAATCCCACTCCCGGCCGGCCCAGCTTACCCTGTTCCACCCCTCCCAGGAATCCCCATGCGGCCCATTTTGGATGCAGGTAAGTGCAAGGCATGCGCAGAGGCTCGGGGAGGGCAAAAAACGGGCCTACCGGAAGTTCGGAAAGGCCGGAAACGTTTCCAGCCTCTAGAGAGCCTCCGGAGCCTGGGGAGGCCATTTTCACCCTTCCGGAGGCTTGAGGGAAGCCTTCAGAACCCAGGGAGGGCAAAAATGCCCCCCTCCCATGGTGCAGGAGGCTGACTAGGCCACGCCCACTATGGCCACGCCCACCTAGCAACCGGGCAGAGAACCCCTTGCTAAAATTTTTGAAGCCCACCCCTGCTTATGATTGTTTTTCACACGTATGACTATTACAACATCTTCATGGTCACATGATCAGAATTCAGACCCTTGGCAACTGACTCATATTTATGACGGTTGCAGTGTCCCAGAGCCACATTATCACCTTTTGTGACCTTCTGACAAGCAACGTCAATGGGGAAACCAGATTCACTTAACCGGCTTATTAACTTAACAAGTGGGTTACTAACCTATCAGCAATGATTCATTTAACATTTGAAGCAAGAAAGGTCATAAAATGGCCGTTAAAACTCACTTAACAAATACAGGTAGTCCTCAACTTACAACAGTTCATTTAGTGACCATTCAAAATTACCACCGCACTAAAAAAAGTGATTTATGAACATTTTCCACACTTACAACCTTTGCAGCATTCCCATGTGATCACGTGATCAAAATTCAGATGCTTGCCAGCTGGTTCATACTTACGACCGTTGCTATGTCTCAAGATCGTGCGATCATCTTTTTGTGACCTTTTGACAAGCACAATCAATGGGGAAGCCAGATTCACTTAACAACCTCGTTACTAACTTATCAACCGCAGTGATTCACTTAACAACTGTGGCAAGAAAGGTTGTAAAATAGAGCAAAACTCCCTTAACAAATGTCTCACTAAACAACATAAATGTTCGGCTCAATTGTGGTCGTAACTGTGAAAAAACGGTCATAAGTCACTTCTCCCAGTGCCACTGTAACTTCAAACAGTCCCCAAGCAAACCGTTGTAAGTCGAGGACTATCTGAAGTCGCAGCATCCCAAGTCAGGCAAACTCAATGGGGGAAGCCAGATTTGTTTAAAGACCGCAGGACTGACTTAAGAACTGCAGTGATTCACTTAGCAACTGTGACAAAAAAGATTGAAAATTGGGCACAGCTCACTTAACAACCACTTGTTTGGCAACAGAAAATCGGATTGTGACAACACTTCTTGTGAGAGGAAGTGACAACCAGACTGCCAAAACAGAAGGAGATGAAATCCAGAAAGAAATGTATTAAGATGGTTTCATTTCCACTTCATTAAAGTACTGGAGTGGAACAGCTTAAGTCCATTCTGTGGGAAAGCCCTGTGATTTACAATGCCTTGCAAAATTCCCAATATGATTTTAATTTAGTGGATATTTGAGTATGTTAGTAATCCCTTCTAACATAGCAATATTTTCCTTTTATCTGTACATGGCAATTGCTTTTGGTTAGGTAATTTCCTGATATTTCATTCTTGACATTTGAAATCAAAACCAATACGATGTAAAAACGTATTACGGTTTTGGATGATGGTCTTATGAAATATTTTCCATTTGGGGGAGGAAAAAAATCAAATATCTTTTGAAGGGCTCCTTGAAAAAACAATCTTTGCTGAAAGAAATATTTTTTTATGAAGCAGATGGAAAAGGAAATGACAGGGTATTTTTGTATTAACAGGGACTTGGTTAAATCGTTGCCTTGATACAAGAATAACCAAAACATTTATCTTGTGATCAACTTCTTGATCACACTTCTTATGAGATGAAGTGACAACTGAACTATAGATCATTTTTTAGTGATAAATGTTTTTGTTTTGTTTTTTTTTAATTTGATTTATATGCCGCCCTTCTCCGGAGACTCAGGGCGGCTTACAATGCGTTAAGCAATAGCCTTCATACTTTTGTATATTTATACGAAGTCAGCTTATTGCCCCCACAAACTGGGTCCTCATTTTACCTACCTTAGAAAGGATGAAAGGCTGAGTCAACCTTGAGCCTGGTGAGAACTGAACTTCAGTAATTGCAGGCAGCTGAATGTTAATCACACTGCTTTAGTCTGCTACGTCACCAGGCTCTGGGATGATTAGCAATAGCACTAGCAATAGCACTTATATACCGCTTCATAGTGCTTTTACAGCCCTCTCTAAGCGGTTTACAGAGTCAGCCTATCTGGGTCCTCATTTTACCCACCTCGGAAGGATGGAAGGCTGAGTCAACCTTGAGCCAGTGAGATTTGAACTGCTGAAATGCAACTGAAGTAGCCTGCAGTTACTGCACTCTAATCACTGCGCCACCTCGGCTCATTAACCTTAATGCAAGTCATTCATTACTAGCCAACACAAATATTTGTTCCCTACAAAGTAGGATTTTTTAAAATAAACGTTCTCTTCCGAAACAGAATTTTTAGTGTGTTGCACCATGATATTGGGGGAAAAAGAGAGAAATTTCGTACAAAATTGTCACGACATCGTCATGTGACGTATCGCAACTTTTTCCTCCTTCACTAAACCGGGCATGGGCGTGACCAGCACATGACACATCCAGCCCGCGGGCCACAAGTTTGACACCCCTGGTATAGCTCATCCTCAAATAGCTAGCTGGGGTATTCTGGGAGTTGAAGGAACAACTTGCCTTCAGAAGTTGTGGGAGCTTCATCACTGGAAGCTTTCAAGGGGAGATTGGACTGCCATTTGTCAGGGATGGTGTAGAGTCTCCTGCTTGGGCGGGGGGTTGGACTAGATGACCTACAAGGTCCCTTCCAACTCTGTTAATCTATGTTAAGTCTACCCATCTTAAAGTCCCCAAGGTTGAGAAACTCCAGTCTGGAATAAGAAACTTCAGAATTCAATTCCTTTTGGGGTCAATTTTGCAAGTAATTATTGGCCTCACTGAAATTCTGGCAATCGTTGCAATCTTAAGGTTTCAATGGAAACCATTTGAGTGATAAATATAATTTTGATGAATTACTCCTGAGAAATTTGTATTGCAGGACAAAAGAGAGCAAGTACCTCTGGTTTACAGCAAACTTGGGCCTCTCAAAATATTTTTGTGGATCAACTGAATTTTGAGAAAGGCGGCTTTAAAAAAAACAAGTTTAATTTATTTTACAGAATTCGTTGGCAGTTGGCATAATTCACATTATGATTCAGCACTGGAAGGAAAAAAATCTATATCTGATTTACAGCAATGATAAGTGTATTTGTCAGTATTTGAACTAGTTTTTTTACAACTAGCTATATTGTAACAAGAAAATTATAATCTCCGTGAAATTTCTGAACCCCCTGTTCATTCACTGAATTTTACTTTTTATCCATCTTTGCCTATTATATTCCTTGTCTAT
The DNA here is from genome assembly GCA_012654045.1 of Ptyas mucosa. NCBI lineage: Eukaryota > Metazoa > Chordata > Lepidosauria > Squamata > Colubridae > Ptyas > Ptyas mucosa. The sequence continues at coordinate 20,364,817 of WNWU01000013.1, forward strand.
GTTATGTTCTTTAATGTTCAGTAAAAGATACCTCAAAATAAACTTGTGGTTTTTGTTTCCAGGCAAGGAAGGAGATTTTTGTACAATATCAATGAATTGGAGTTGTTCTGTTTAGTGTTTTTCAACCTTGGCAACTTTAAGACTCATGAATTTCAACTCCCACAATTCTGGATGGATAATTCTAGATGGGGGATTCTGGGAGTTGAAGTTCCCCCATCTTTAAAGCTGTTAACTTGGAAAAACATTGGTTAGAACAACTTTCAGGCCTTTTTTTAATCCTCATGTTGCTTTTTTTTTGTTATGATCATAATTCAAAATTATTAATTCTGAGGTTAGATTACCTGCATGCAAGTGTTCCTCAGTTTATTAGTTGAATAGAATTTTGAAAGTTTGCTTTTATGCTATATACTGTACAATTGATTTGAGTGACTTTCAGAGAAGATGACCATTAAAAGGGCCAAACCAGACTTAATGCTGGAACCATTTTTAGATATAACGTGACTTCTATGAAATGCAAATGGACCCTTTTGGGTTTTCCAGCAGTGGAAAAGAATAGTTCAAACGTCTGCCAGCAGCTTTATAAAGCCTTAGTAAGGCCACACCTGGATTACTGCATCCAATTTTGGTCACCACATTACAAAAAAAAAATGTTGAAAAAGTGCAAAGAAGAGGAACTAAAACGATTAAAGGCCTGGAGACTAAAATATATGAAGAACGGTTGCAGGATTTGGGTGTGGTTAGTCTAGACCAGTGATGGCCAACCTTTTTGCCGTCGCGTGCCAAAAGAGGAGGGAATGCAGAGCGGTCGTACGTGTGCGTGGCCACGCTCATAATTCATTGCACTCCACCCACCCACCCCGCACGATGTGTGCATGACCCCACCTGTTTTGGCACACAATGGCATGGTAGGCCTGTTTTTCACCCTCCCCAGGCGCCAGAGGCTTTCTTGGAACCTGGGGAGGCTGAAAACGGCCTTTCCCACCCCCCCGGAGGCCGGAAAAGGCCCGTTTCCCGGCTTCTGGTAGGACCGGAAGGCCCAAAAATCAGCTGGCCAGCACATGCATGCGCACTGGAGCTGAGCTAGGGCAACGCTCATGTGCCCACCAATAAGGCTCCGCGTGCCACCTGTGGCACGCGTGCCATAGGTTCGCCATCACGGGTCTAGACTCTAGAGAAAAGAAGGACTAGTGGGGACATGAGAGCAGTCATCCAGTATTTGAAAGGCTGCCACAAAGAAGAGGGGGTCAATTCATTTTGCAAAGCACCCGAGGGAAGGACAAGAACATTGGGTGGAAACTAATCAAGGAGAGAAGCGACCTTGAATTGAGGACAAACTTCCCAACAGTGAGAACAATCAACCAATAGAACAGCTTGCCTCCATAAATTGTAGGTGCTTCATCACTGAAAGTTTTAAAGAAGAGACTGGACAGTCACTTGTCTAAAATGGTGCAGTAGGGTCTCCTGCTTGAGCAGGGGGTTGGATAGAAGACCTCCAAGGTCCCTTCCAGCTCTATTCTGATTGATCATTCCTAGGGGACAATATTGAAATCTGCAAGATGGCAGACTGTTGCAATTGAAGTCCCGCCCATGGCCTGATGTCAGAGGGACATTCCAACCAACCAACATCCTGCAAAACAATTTAGTACAGGGGTGTCAAACTCGCGTTGTCACGGCAGCGTCACATGACGTATCGTGACTTTTCCCCCCCTTCACTAAACTGGGCGTGGCCAGCAGATGACACATCCGGCCCGCGGGCCTCGAGTTTGACAGCCCTGATTTAGTACAATAAAAAGGTAAAGGTAAAGATTCTCCTCGCACATATGTACTAGTCGTTCCCGACTCTAGGGGGCGGTGCTCATCTCCGTTTCAAAGGCAAAGAGCCAGCGCTGTCCAAAGACACCTCCGTGGTCAGGTGGCCGCCATGACTAAACACCAAAGGCGCACAGAGCACTGTTACCTTCGCAACAAAGATGGTCCCTGTTTTTCTACTTGCATTATTTACATGCTTTCGAACTGCTAGGTTGGCAGAAGGTGGGACAAGTTACGGGAGCTCACCCCATTACGTGGCACTAGGGATTCGAACCGCTGAACTGCCAACCTAGCTCAGCGTCTTAGCCACTGAGCCACCGCGTCCCTATGAAAAAAAAAACTAAAACTCCACAGACATCTGAGGATCTGGTGGCAGGACAAAGTGCCAGACACAGGAGTCCTCTCCAGAGCAGGCCTGCCATCAGTTCACACCCTGCTGACGAAAGCCCAGACACGCTGGGAAGGCCATGTTGCAAGGATGCCAGACCACTGCATCCCTAAACAACTCCTCTATGGTGAGCTGTATCAAAGAAAGCGATCGCATGGGGGACAAAGGACGCAATACAAAGACACGTTGAAGGCCTCATTCAAGTTCCTGGATATCGACACCACCTCCTGGGAAACCCTGGCACAAGATCGATCGACATTGCGCACGTTGATCCACCAAGGCTGCCAGGCATTTGAAGAGAGAAGAACAACCACAGCACAAGAGAAGCGAGCACTCCGCAAAGCCAGAGCTGCAAATGCTGCAACAATGATGCCCACACATGTCTGCCCGACATGTGGCAGAACATTTCGTGCCCGTATAGGCCTTACCAGCCACCTGCGGACACACCGTGGAGAAGCTCACAACCCGTTAGATGTCAAGGTCCTCTTTGAACACGATGGACCAACATCAGCCACAAAACTAACAGTACCCTTGGCAACAGAGATGCATACAGCCTAACACGCTGTTGTGGTCAGCCAGCAGCCTGCAGAGCTGGCAGCAGAGTCGGACAGTGAGGAGGCTGAGGAGGACAATAGGCCAGTCCTGGAGTTAGGGGAAGGCCCGGACGAGGGCTCTGCGTCAGAGGCAGAGATGGGGCCAGGGCCATCTGCGAGTGATGCGCGGACTCCGGAGCCTCCAGAGGCAGATAGCAGAGAGGCAGAGGAACAGGAGGAGCCTGTTCCTAGTGCACGCTTGCGAAGAGCTGCCAGAAGGCAAGAGCAGCTGAAGCAAAAAGGACAACTCGGGAGTAAGGCCAGAAGATGATTGACCACTCCCATAAGGCTTAAAAAAGCAGCAACGAGCCGTTGGGTTCTTTGTAGAAAAGCAACATTGATTCCAGTGCTTCTTGTCAGCGTCTCTTGAACTTTGTGGGGTTTTTGCCACAAAGTTTGCCAAAGACATCAAAGGTCGGCGATAAGGCCGTAGGACTGGTTATGAAGAATTTGTTTTGGACTAAGCTGAGAATGAATTAATTCTCAGCTGTTTTAATAAAATAAGTTTGTTCAGGACTGAATTGTGTTTGGTAATCCCTACTTGGGCCTCAGTCACAACACACGCTTACCTGATAATATTGAGGACAAAGCGGGATCTGAACTGAGGGCAGCGCTGTTCATTCTGGATTTCTTTGATTCATACTTTAACCGATCTAGAGGACAACACAGAAAAACAAACGTTTGAAAGGAAATTGCCAAGTTGACTTTCCAGATAAAGGACACTGTGCAGTTGACAGTAAAGCAATGTGATCAAGAATTCAACTGTTCTTAGAAAAAGTAGAACACAACAGCCTACAAACCCCTCAGAAGTCAAATCAACCACACAGCCAGCGAGCGACGGCACCGACCTGCAATCAACCCATTCAACCCCACTCAACCAGCACTTCACCTACCAGTGACCTTCACCTGACATGACCTCCCCATCACGACCCATTAGAAGATGTTCACTTGACACACTCACATCTCACCAGTGATGGGATTCAAGTAATTTAACAACCGGTTCCCTGTCCTAATGATTTCTTCCAACAACCAGTTTGCCAAACTGCTCAGAAAATTAACAACTGGTTCTCCCGAAGTGGTGCGAACTGGCTGAATCCCATCACTGCATCTGACCCATCACAAGACCCATCACAAAGCCCTCAGTTGACACACCCACACCTCAGTGGTGAAATGTAAAATTTGTTACTACCGGTTCTGTGGGCGTGGCTTAGTGGGGGGGGGGTGTAATGTGACTGGGTAGGCGTAACCAACTTTTTTTTTTTTACTTTTAGAAGCATTTTTTCTACAACCTCTTTGGCTGAAGAGCAGAGGTGGGTTTCAGCAGGTTCTGACCAGTTCTGGAATACCGGTAGCGGAAATTTTGAGTAGTTCGGAGAACCGGTAGTAAAAAGTCTGACTGGCCCCGCCCCCATCTATTCTCTTGCCTCCCACGTAACCTTCCCCTGGATTGGGGAGGGAATGGAGATTTTACAGTATCCTTCCCCTGCCACGCCCACCAAGCCATGCCACACCCACCAAGCCACGCCCACAGAACCAGTAGTAAAAAAATTTGAAACCGACCACTGCCGAAGAGGTTGTAGAAACAAATGCTTTTAAAAGCCTCTGATGTCACTTCCCGCCTGGACTACTGTAACGCTCTCTACATGGGGCTCCCCTTGAGGTGCACCCGGAGGCTCCAACTTTTGCAGAATGCGGCTGCGCGGGGGATTTTGGGAGCGACGGGGCGCTCCCATGTGACACCTCTCCTGCGTGAGCTGCATTGGCTCCAGGTGGACTTCCGAGTGCGCTTCAAGGTCTTGGTTACCACCTTTAAAGCGCTCCATGGCATCGGACCTGGGAATTTGCGGGACCGCCTTCTGCCACCAATAGCCTCCCACCAGCCAGTACGCTCCCACAGAGAGGGACTCCTCAGGGTGCCGTCAGCCAGGCAATGTCGGCTGGCGACCCCCAGGGGGAGGGCCTTCTCTGTGGCAGCACCTGCCCTCTGGAACGATTTGCCCCCGGAGATTCGGAGGATATCGGATCTCCGGGTTTTTCGCCGTGCCCTAAAAACTCTTCTTTTTCAGCAAGCAGGGCTGGTGTAACCCCTCCCCCTTTTCTGAGATATTAGGTTTTTAATTGTAAAACGGGTTTTAATTGGTAGATTTTAAAATTTTTGGCCATAATATATAATTCTTTTACATGTCTTTTAAATTTTGTATTGTATGTTTTTACTTGGCTGTGCACCGCCCTGAGTCCAGCAGGAGAAGGGCGGTATACAAATTTAATAAATAAATAAATAAATAAATAAATAAATAAAATGATCCCAGCTGAGCCGCACGATCATCAGAGGCTTTTTTTTTTTTTACTTTTATAAGCATTTTTTCGGTCAAAGAGATTGGAGAAAAAATGCTTTTAAAAGTAAAAAAAAAGCCTCTGATGATCGCACTGCTCAGCTGGGCATGGGGGGAGGGGGGCAGGGATTTTTGCTACCGGTTCTCCGAACCACCTGCCACCATCGCTACCGGATTGGGCGATCTGGTCTGAACCGGGAGCATTTCACCCCTGCCATCCCTGACCCATCACAAGACCCTCAGTTGACATACCCACACCTGACACACCATCACAAGACCTACTGACCGCACAAAGCCTTTATAAGCAGAAGAACGCAGACATCCCCTAAACTCTGCTGAAGATGTTATGGTATCTAGCCTGGTAATGAAATGTTTTGGAAAGCAACCCACAAGCTCAGAGGATAAACCTCTACCCTTCGCAGTAGAAAAACCCTAGAACTACAATATCCATAAAACAGAGTTACTTCTTGACTTATGACCTATCACTTACTGACCATTCAAAGGGACCCGCCTGAGGGCTACTTATGACCCAGATCTGAAGTTCCAATGGTCAGCCCCCTCACAATCGTGTGACTACGCTTTGGGTGCTCAGTAACCAGGCTACGTTTACAACTGTTTGTAGCATCCCATGTTCATGTGACACCATTTTATGATGGTTTTGTTGAAAAGTTACTTTTCGGATTTGGCAAAATGGCAAACCATTGGTTCCCTTAACAACTGCAGTGCAGGGGTGGATTCTAAATTTTTTTACTACCGGTTCTGTGGGCGTGGCTTATTTTGTGGGCATGGCTTGATGGTCATGTGACAATTCTTTAGGATTTAGCAGAGGTACTGGTCTACTAGGCTTTTAACTGCTTGCAGAGCTGTACTGATCTACCCATTTATTTTTTCCAGGCACTGGTCTACCCATTTGTTTTTGCAGGCACTGATCTACTCATGTATTTTTGCAGGCACTGATCTACTCATGTATTTTTGCAGGCACTGATCTACTCATGTATTTGCAGGCATTGGTCTTCCCATTTGTTTTTGCAGGCACTGATCTACTCATGTATTTTTGCAGGCACTGGTCTCTACTCATTTGTTTTCTTTTAACACTGATCAGCTGTAGGGCAGCCCTTTTGGCAAGAGTTTAAACAGTTTTTTCCCCCTCTAGCCATCAGCTGGGACTCAGGAGGCAGCAATAGATTGGGATTGGGGCCAAATAAAAGGTAAGAATAGCACGGGGGGGGGGGGGCGCAGGGGGGGCAGAACCGGTTCGGGGACGTCATATCGTCACCGCTATCGGCTCAGGAGAACCGGGCCGAACCGGGAGGAACCCACCACTGCTGCAGTGCTTGCTTAATGCCTACCACCAAAATAGTTTCTAAAATTGGGTTGGTTGTGTGACACTTTCCAACCCACACAGCTTATGATCCTAAAGGCAGGCTGAGCAGGTTCCATTATGGTTGTAACTCAAGGACTGCCTATCTGTACATAAAACTCGGTGGGGGGAAAAACAATATCTGCCAGCCTATCAACATGCCCTGACATCTTTGTCAGGGTCACATTGGCAAAATCAAGACTGTCACATGCTGGTTGGAGAGGAAAGGGTAATTATTGTTAATACTTTGATTCCTGAAAAACCTTTTACCTCTTTCAAGGGCCAGGAGGAAATCTCTGTTTCTCTGAAGCTCCTTCATAAATTCTTCATTCTGGAGGAACAGGGCAATCCGTTCGTCTTCCAAATACTGCTTCCATTTCTTTTCCTGATCCAATGAGCCCTGAGCTCCCTGGTTCCCAGGACTCTGTGTGCTTTGATGACAGTTTTGGGTGCTCTAGAAAGAAATTGTGTGTAAAAAAAAAAAGGGGGGGATCACACCTGCTGCAGAACTGTAGCAGACTACAATTGGATATTACAGTCCAATATATTACCCACTGGCAATGTGTTACCCACTCTAAATACAGAAATTTTCTACTTCCCACCTGCACCATATCCATTTGCTGTGGTAAGATGCGGAGAAAGTCATCCGGAAGATTCCCTAATAATGGTGGGTTCCAGTCCCTGTATCGTCTTTGTGCTTGTGAACTGCTGGAATTTTGGATATCAGTTCTGCTTGGGGGGGAAAAAAGCAAATTACAATAATATAATTCCACTTCCCTTGGCAACTTCCAGTTGTGTAGACTTCAATTCCCCAAATTCTCATGAGAAGAGGAGGGGAGGGGAGGGGAGGGGAGGGGAGGAGAGGAGAGGAGAGGAGAGGAGAGGAGAGGAGAGGAGAGGAGAGGAGAGGAGAGGAGAGGAGAGAAGAGAAGAGAAGAGAAGAGAAGAAAAGAGAAGAAAAGAGAAGAAAAGAGAAGAAAAGAGGGAGAGGGAGAGGGAGAGGGAGAGGAGAAGGAGAAGGAGAAGGAGAAGGAGAAGGAGAAGGAGAAGGAGAAGGAGAAGGAGAAGGAGAAGGAGAAGGAGAAGGAGAAGGAGAAGGAGAAGGAGAAGAGGAGAGACTTTGGAGGTCTTCCAGTCCGGCCCCCTGCTCAAGCAGGAGCACCTATACTATTTCAGATAAGTGGCTGTCTAGTCTCTTCTTAAAAACCTCCAGTGATGGAGCACCCACAATTTCTGAAAGCAAGCTATGTTGGCTATGGAATTCTGGGATCTGAAGTCCACACACATCTGCAAATTCCAACTGTATTAAAAACTGATCTGAGACAGAGAATTCCTGGTCTACCAGATGGACCTGAACTACGACGCCCAGCTTTCCTCTGCTTTGTCCATGCTGGCTGAAGCTGTTGTTCATCAACATCTGGAGAACCACACATTCCTGATTCAAGCAGTTGTGGGTATCTCCCTCACTAAAGTCCTAGCCACAGAGGCTGAGAAAACATCTGCTGGCAATGTTTTTACCGCCGGATTTTCTTATCTTGAGGTTGCTGGACCACCAGCTCTGTGAATCTGGATCTTAAAGTCACCAAGAGCCTTGGTGGCGCAGCAGACTAAAGTGCTGTTAAGTAGCACTTAGCTGCCAGCTGCCTGCAATTACTGCGAGTTCAAATCTCACCAAGCTCAAGGTCGACTCAGCCTTCCATCCTTCCGAGGTAGGTAAAATGAGGACCCGGATTGTGTGGGCAATAAACTGACTTTGTATAAAAAAGAACACCGCTTGGGGGGGCCAAAAGCCCTACTAAGCAGGTATATTCAAAAGTATGTGTCAGGTTACGATGTCATCTCAAATAAATTGCATTTCCAAACAAATAGTCTTTGATGAAATCTTTCATTTATTGAGTACGATCTGTCCCCGACTCCATCGTAGCCAACACTGACCCTCTGACTCCAAACCCTTCCCTTTCCATTCCCCAATTCTCAGCGTCTCATTGGACATCTTCCAAGTCACTCTCCCCATCTCTACTACTTCAGCTCACAGGAATGTCCCCCCTCCCATCCCATCTCCTAGGGCCGTGATGGCAAACCTATGGCACGGGTGCCACAGGTGGCACGCGGAGCCATATCAGTGGGCACGCGAGCTCAGCTCCGGCACGCATGTGTGTGCCAGCCAGCTGATTTTCGGGCCTTCTGGGCCCACCAGAAGTCAGGAAACACACTGTTTCCGGCCTCCAGAGGGCCTCTGGGAATGGGTGGGAAAGGCCGTTTTTGTCCTCCCCAGGCTCCTAGAAAGGCTCTGGAGCATGGGAAGAGCAAAAAATGGGCCTACCGGGCCCACCGTGCCATCACGTGCCAAAAGCGGGGGGAGAACGGGGGGGTGGGCACATAGAATTATGGATGTGTGTGTGACCCCACCATGCTCCCCCCGTTTTTGGCACGCGATGGCAAAAAGGTTAGCCATTACTGTCCTAAGGGATATTATCTACAGGGAAAATAAGTAGGTGAAAGTCAAGCGTCTCCTTCTTCTCTTCATGTCAGCACTGGAGTGAACGTAGCTTGGAGTGCTGACAGTATGAAGGCTATTGCTTAATGCATTGTAAGCCGCCCTGAGTCTCCGGAGAAGGACGGCATATAAATCGAACCAATAAATAAATACAATATATAAATAAATACATACCTGGGTGGTGGTACTGGAGGAGTCTCCATGTACTTTCGGTCATATATGTGCATATCGTAGGAAGGAGGAGAATACACTGGAGGAGGCTCCTCATCTGAACTGTCTGGTTCCAAAGTCCGTTCCAGAATCTAAACCAAATAAGAAAAAAGGTACATATTTATTAGAGGGGTACCCAACCCCCGGTCCCTGGACTGGCACTGGGCCACGGCATGCCAGAAACTGAGCCACAGAAATAAGCAAAGGGAAACATGGTATCTGTACCTGCAACTGATTGGGATGTCCACTGGCGACAATTAGCATAGAGGGAAAAATATATGGCAAGACATAGAGTTAGAGCAGTGATTCTCAACCATGGCAACTTGAAGAACAAGGCTGGCTGCAGAATTTATTTATTTATTTATTTATTAGATTTATAGACCGCCCTTCTCCCCGAAGGGACTCAGCGCGGTGAACAGGCAAAGATAAAAAACATGGATACAAAAAATTTAAGAACCAATTTAAAACCAGATTAAATAATTGCCCCAACAATCTAAAACCCATTACAAAATATTAAAATCCCGAATTTAAAATTTAAAAATTATAAAATTAAAATTTTCATACAGAAAGGGAAGAAATTAAGCCAGGGACGAAACAAAAAAGTTTTTAATTCACGGCGGAAGGCACGAAGATCCAGGATTCGCCGAATCTCTGGGGGGAGGTCGTTCCAGATAGTGGGTGCCCCCACAGAGAAAGCTCTCCCCCTGGGGGCTGCCAGTCGACATTGTTTGGCCGACGGCACCCGGAGGAGCCCCCCTCTGTGGGAGCGTACCGGTCGGTGGGAGGCTATTGGAGGTAGTAGGCGGTCCCGTAAGTACCCGGGCCCTAAGCCATGGAGCGCTTTAAAGGTGATGACCAACACCTTGAAGCGCACCCGGAAGACCACTGGGAGCCAGTGCAGCTCGCGCAGGAGCGGTGTCACATGAGAGCGCCATGACGCTCCCATCACTACCCGCACGGCTGCACTCTGCGCCAGTTGGAGCCTCTGGGTATTCTGGGTATTAAAGTTCACACATCTTCATGTTGCCAAGATTGAGAAACACTAAGTTAGAGAATTAGGAGGATAAGTGTTGGAAAAGGGAACTATAGCTGGTCCTCAATGTACGACCGCAACTGAGCCCCAAATTTATGTTATTAAGCGAGACAGTTGTTAAATGAGTTATTTATCTCATCTTACATTCTTTCTTGCAACAGTTGTTAAGTGAATCGCTGCAGCTCTTAAGTTAGTATCACGGTTGTTAAGTAAATCTGGCTTCCCAATTGACTTCGCTCGTCAGAAGATCACAAAAGATCAGATCGGCTTACTATGATATTGAAAGGACGGGGGGACACAGATTACTATATATCTTGGAATCAATGGTATAATTGGATGTCAAATCTAGCTACAAATAGAGGTATTGGATAAGCATGTCAATTGGTATATGTAATAGACTTTTGTAGGTTACCCTATATATGTAATGGGACAAGTTGATTTCCTTCTCGCGTTGTGATGTAGACCGCTATAGATTTAATGTTTGTTGGATGTATAAGATAAAATTAAAAATTAAAAAAGAAAAAAGAAGATCACAAAAGATGATACGTGACCCCAGGACACTGCAACCGTCACAAGTATGAGTCAATTGCCAAGCACCTGAATTTTTACCATGTGACTATGGGATGTTGCAATGGTCGTAAGTGTGAAAAACAGTCATGAGTCACTTTTTTCAGTGCGGTTGTAACTTGAAACGGTCACTAAAGAAATAGCTGTAAGTCGAGGACTTCCTGTATCGGCTCAGAGAAAGATTAAGAAATTCCAGTGAGACTGGGATTTTGGAGAACAGAAACTGGAGCTATAAACTCTCAAATTATGCCCTTGTAATGCATAATTACTTGACAGAATGCTGGTCTTCCTTCTAACGCTAGCAAGCCTGTGTAATATAACAGTGTGTAGGTTGTGGGTCACACTTGACTTTTGGGATGCTGGGGCCGCCTTCCAAACAAGCTAGCATGCAAATTAAATTTGATACGATTTCATTGACATTTCAGTGCAACGTACACTAAATATTTTTCATCGGATGATTCTGCAGGCAGACATGAAACAATTGTTCTCCTTCTGTCTAGGTGTGGACTGCTGGGGGTGTGCAGGGGTTTGGGAGAACCTCTAGCTAGGATTCTGTGCAGTTGGGAGAACCCCCAAATCCCACTCCTGGCTGGCCCTGCCCCGCCTGCCCCGCCTGCCCCATCCCTCCCAGGAGTCTCCACGCAGTCTGTTTTGGATGCAGGTAAGTGCAGGGCGCATGTGGAGGCTTGAGGAAGGTGAAAAACGGGCCTACCAGAAGTTCGGGAAGAGCCTCCGGTGCCTGGGGAGGCCATTTTCGCCATCCCGGAAGCTCGAGAAAAGCCTCCAGAGCCTGGGGAGGGCAAAAATGCCATCCACCCCCCAGCCATGGTGCAGGAGGCTGAGTAGGCCACGCCCACCATGGCCACACCCATCCAGCAACCAGGCAGAGAACCCCTTGCTAAAATTTTTGAAGCCCACCCCTGTTTCTGTCCCATTTTAAAAAACCAACAATTTGTTCACTTTTCCTGCAAAGAACCTCTTCTACAAAGGAACTTAATTCTTGCAACGCAAAACCTAAACAGATTACAGTAACACTAAATCGAAGACAACCTGTATCCCGGTCTGACAGATATTCAAATCTCCTTCCTCTGCCTGCTTTTACGGCACTGAAAACGCCAACATTACGAAACCCCAAACGCTCGACAAGGAAAGCGCTGTTCACCTCGGGGGTCACAACACACACGGGCCTGAGAAATTTAGGCAAAGGGCCAACATTTTGTCCTTAAGCTACCCTGCTAGCTCCCAATCACACACACACACACCCCACAGCCAGGAGCTATTAGGGAATGCTGGGATCCAGCCTGGGTTTTGGCAGGCAGGACATCTGCTATCAACTTGCTGGGAGATTTTCACACCCGTAAATAGTTGACAGTGTGCTGCACAACCCCAAACTTGCTTGCAGCTGTCTCTTTTCCCAAGTATTGGGCACAGTCTGCTTTAGTCAGAGCTGTTTTCTTACTAGGACAGTGTTTTCTCAGCCTTGGCAACTTTAAGATGTGTGGACTACAACTCCCAGAATTCCCCAGCCGGATTGGCACAAAGAAGAGGGAGTCAAGCTATTCTCCAAAGCCCCTGAGGGTAGGGCAAGAAGCAATGGGTGGAAACTCAACAAGGAGAGAAGCAACTTAGAACTAAGGAGGAATTTCCTGACAGTGAGAACAATTAATCAGTGGAACAACTTGCCTCCAGAAGTTGTGAATGCTCCAACACTGGAAGTTTTTAAGAAGAGATTGGATAACCATTTGTCTGAAATGATATAAGGTTTCCTGCCTAAGCAGAGGGGTTGGACTAGAAGACCTTCAAGGACCCTTCCAATTCTGTTCCGTTCCGTTCCATTCCATTCCAATTGCTATTCTATTCCATATTTTCTCTTCTCTTCTCTTCTCTTCTCTTCTCTTCTCTTCTCTTCTCTTCTCTTCTCTTC
>WNWU01000013.1:20379619-20390839 GCA_012654045.1 Ptyas mucosa
GAGGGAGGGAGGGAGGGAGGGAGGGAGGGAGGGAGGGAGGAAGGAAGGAAGGAAGGAAGGAAGGAAGGAAGGAAGGAAGGAAGATTTTTCCATTCTTCTGGTCCTTTGAAATAGAAGGACAAAGTGGCAAGATTTTTGTCAATTTCACTTTTGTCAATTTCAGTGGCTTGAAGAAAAGCGAGGTCCATCCTTTAACCTTTCCCCTCTTCCTTCAATTTTTGAAAATGAAATCGAAAAAGAAAAAGAGATAGATTTCACTGTTCCATCAATTTTTGGATTTCGTTTAAAAGGGCGGGGGGTGGGGGAAAGCCCAGTATTTCACTGTTTCACTTGTAAAATGAATGACCAGTGATAAGAGGATAGCAGGCATTCCTGCCACAATGCATAGTAGCCAATTAGAACAGAGAAATGAAATGCAGCAGACAAATTGGACTGTACCCGTTTGCAGGGGTGGGCTTCAAAAAGGGGTGGGTATGGCCATGGTGGGTGCGGCCTAGTCGGCCTCCTGCACCACAGTGGGGGGGCGGGGCACTTTTGCTCTCCCTGGGCTCCAGAGGCTTTCCTTGAGCCTCCAGGAGGGCAAAAATGACCTCCCCAGACTCCGGAGGCCCTCTGGAGGGCAGAAACAGGCCCATTTCTGGCCTTCCCGAACTTCAGATAGGCCCATTTTTCACCCTCCCCGAGCCTCCGTGCGCACCCTGCACTTACCTGCATCCAAAACGGGCCGCATGGGGACTCCTGGGAGGGGCAGGGCTGGGTGGGTGGAGCCAGCCAGGAGTGGGATTTGGGGGTTCTCCGAACTGCACAGAATCTTAGCTAGAGGTTCTCCCGAACCCCTGCGAACCTCCAGCAGCCCACCCCTGCCTGTTTGTGGGCTGAGAGCCTCAAAGGTGTTTTCGGACACAACCTGGATTTGAATCTATTCCATATTCTATAAACCGTGATGGTGAACCTATGGCATGGGTGCCACAGGTTGCACGTGGAGCCATATTGGTGGGCACGTGAGGTCAGCTCCGGCACGCATGCGTGCGCCGGCCAGTTGATTTTCAGGCCTGCTGGGCCCACCAGAAGTCAGGAAACACACTGTTTCTGGCCTCCAGAGGGTCTCTGAGGGGGTGGGGAAGGCCGCTTTTGCCCTCCCCAGGCTCCTAGAAAGGCTCTGGAGCCTGGGGAGAGTGAAAAATGGGCCTACCGGGCCCACCGTGCCATCGCGTGCCAAAAGCAGGGGGAGCATGGGGGGGCGCATAAAATTATTGATGTGGGCACACATGTGTGTGACATCACCACCCCGCGTTCCCCCCACTTTTGGCATGCGATGGCAAAAAGGTTAGCCATCACTGCTATAGAAGATCATATTTGTAAGCTCAGAGTGGAGTCCTTGGTGCTATCTGAGGACTGACACCTGTTTAATAATGAAATGTCTGCAGGAAAACAACTAGTTCGGAAAGTACCAAGGCCCACATTCCATCCACATAACCACCTGTGGGGCCACTCAAATCTCAGGTCATGTCCTTTAACTCCCAAAGCCTTCTCTTTCTCAGCAGCACCCTTCTTCCATCTTAAACAAAACAGCAGAATATAGGTGCAAATCCGGTAAACCCAATCCTCTTCTTTCCTGACAGTTAACTCGTGGTTTTTCCCCTGCCACACAAGTTCAGAGATATTTCCTTTTGCCATTGTTTAAAAGGTGAATGAGTTACTAAAGCAGTTATTCTCTGGAACAAAGCCTGCTGCCTTAACCACTAAACCAACAATAATTGTGATCCTAGCAGTGAACATAAAAATTAAATCAAAAGAGAAAATTATAAAGAATAATAATAGACAGTAGTATAATAACTTAATGACAGCATAATGGGACAATCACTTTTAACCCAAAGACATTAATATCACTCTATAAAGCCCTGGTAAGAGCACACCTCGAATACTGTATCCAGTTTTGGTCACCACGCTATAAAAAAGATGTTGAGACTCTAGAAAAAGTGCAGAGAAGAGCAACCAAGATGATGAGGGGACTGGAGGCTAAAACATACAATGAATGGTTGTAGGAACTGGGCATGGCTAGTCCAGTGAATAGAAGAGAAGGACCAGGGGAGACATGATAGCCGTGTTCCAATATTTGAGGGGCTGCCACAGAGAGGAACGGGGTCAAGCTATTTTCCAAGGCACCTGAAGGCCAGACAAGGAACAATGGATGGAAACTGAACAAGGAGCGATTCAACCTGGAAATAAGCAGAAATTTTCTTGCAGGGAGAACAGACAACCCATGGAACAGAAGTTGACTTTGGAAGTTGTGGGAGCTTCATCACTGGAGGCTTTCAAGAAGAGACTGGGCTGTAATCTGTCATAAATGATGTTGGGCCTCCTGCTTGGGTGGAAGGTTGGACTAGATGACCTACAAGGTCCCTTCCAACTCTGTTAATCTGTTAATCACTTCCTCACATTGTGGTGACCTCGCACATGCTATAAAGGTAGGATCCATCATTACCAGAGAGAAACTGAAAGACATTCTTGGGATTTGGATGGTAAAATAGTTTTGGGAGGAGAGGTAGGGACTGTCCTGACCATTATTTTAATTTCTCACAATGTTATGTTGGCCATCCGAGGCAGTTAAAATGGAAGTTGGGTCTGGTTGGAGAAACACCGCCCCATACAATTTAGCACAAAAGAAAATCTCACCGAAAATGAGCTCTGGTGGCTCAGCAGACTAAAGCAATTATTAACATCCACTTACATCTGCTGCCTGCAATTACTGCAAGTTCAAATCCCACCAGGCTCAAGGTTGACTCAGCCTTCCATCCTTTTTAGGTAGGTAAAATGAGGACTCAGATTATGGGGGCAATAAGATGACTTTGTATAAATATACAAAAGTATGAAGGCTATTGCTTAACACATTGTAAGCCGCCCTGAGTCTCCGGAGAAGGGCAGCATATAAATCAAATTAAAAAGAAAAAAAATCTTTCCTCAAACTTACAGCCAAACTTGCAACTACGGGTAGTCCTCAACTTACGACCGCAATTGAACCCCAAATTTCCATTCCTATGCAAGACAGTTAAATGAATTTTGCCCCTTTCTGCCATTTTCTTGCCAGACTTGTGAAGTGAATCACTGCAGTTGTTAAAGTTAGTAACATGGTTGCTAAGCGAATCTGGCTTCCCTACTGACTTTGTGAGAAGGTCGCCAAAGGAGATCCCTTGTCCCCAGGATATTACAACCGTCATAAATATGAGCCAGTTGCCGACCGTCCAAATTTTGATCACGGAGATGCTGCGACAGTTGTGAGCATGAAAAATAATTCATTTTTAACAGTGCCGTTGTAACTTTGAATGGTCACTAAGTCAAGGACTACCTGTATTCCAAAACATGGGAAAAGTTTACCTCCGGAGGAATGCTGTCGTCCGAATCGGAACTCTCGTCACACTCGCTGCAGTCCAAATTCATCTGTAGCAGTTGATCGATGGTGGCATCGACCGCACCATTGTTAGCCCTCAAGACGCATTCAATGATGTCATAATCCATGTTGGGGAACATGGTCTTGAAATCCTCCATCGCCTGGTTAAACTCTAGCCTCCGTACTTGCCTTGCGGGGCGGCTATTGTTAAGTTCTTGAGCGGAAGAGCTATTCCTCGAGCCGCCATTGCTGCTGCTCCTTCGGAACAGACTTGTCATTTTGGATAACCGTTTTTGGAAAATGTTTAAACTTTTTCAAATCGGCTTTTGAGGTAGGAAAAGGAAGAACCGAGAGAAGAAATGTATAAACCCAAGGAGAAGGGAGGGCGAGAGGCAATCTGCCTTCCAGTGTTCTGGTCAAGAAGAAGCAACGCAAGCGCCTTGCGGAACGACTGGTGGATAATCCACCACAAAATGGCGGCACATTGGAGATGGCGAAACAAGATGGCGCCGAGGAAGCCTGCAGAGTTTCAGTCCTGGATCAATCCACCACAGGAGGAAATTGTTGAAGAAGGACTTCTTCAGAGATATAAAAGCGTCCAAAGCCCCAGATGCATTTCTTTTACTGAAAAATGAAGAAATGTGGTTTTAAAAAGGAGTAAGCCATGTTATCATATAGAAAATTGATATCAATACCTCTCCCAGCCTCCCTTATATAAGACTTTGCGGTAGTTTTGCAGAACTTGAGATGAGTTTGGAAAAGAAATTGATTTTTATTTTTTTATTTTTTTGCCACAGATAGTTCTTGAGTTATGACAGTTTGTTCTGTGACTGTTTGAAGTTACAACAGCACTGAAAAAAGTGAGTGTTGACAGTTTTTCACATTTATGACCATTGCTGCATCCTCACGGTCACAGGGTCAAAATCCAGACATTTGGCAACTGACTCATATTTATGACGGTTGCACTGTCCCAGGGTCATGTAATAATCCCCTTTTGTGACCTTCTGAGAAGCAAAGTTAATGAGCAAGCCAGATTCCCTTAAGAACCGTGTCGCTAACTTAACTGCAGTGATTCACTTACTATGGCAAGAAAGGTCGTAAAATGGGTCAAAATTCACTTAATTGTCTCAGCAACAGAAACTGTGGTCATAAGTCGAGGACTACCTTTATTTCAAAATACTGTACAGGTAGTTCTCAACTTACGGCCACACTTGAGCCCAAAATGTCTTGTCGCTAATTGAAAAATTTGTTAAGTGAGGTTTGCCCCATTTTACGACTTTTCTTGCCACATTTGTTAAGTGAATCACTGCAGTTGTTAAATTGGCTTCCCCATTGATTTTGCTCATCAGAAGGTCGCAAAACAGGATCACATGACCCAGGGGTGAAATCTAAAATTTGTTACTACCGGTTCTGTGGGCGTGGCTTGGTGGTGGTGGGTAACGTGACTGGGTGGGTGTAGCCATTTTTATTTTTTTTACTTTTAAAACCATTTTTTCTACAACCTCTTCGACGAAGAGGTTGTAAAAAAATGCTTTCAAAAGGCTCTGTCGATCCCAGCTGAGTTGCCTGATCTGCAGAGACTTTTTTTTCTTTTAAATGTCTCTGACGATCAGGCAACTCAGCTTGGACCGTCAGAGGCATTTAAAAGAAAAAAAGGGTTTTTTTCTTTTAAAAGCCTCAGATGATCCCAGCTGAGCCGCGCGATCATCAGAGGCTTTTTTTTTTACTTTTAAAAGCATTTTTTCGGCTGAAGAGGTTGTAGAAAAAATGCTTTTAAAAGTAAAAAAAAAAAGCCTCTGATGATTGTGCAGCTCAGCTGGGCATGGGGGCGGGGGGCAGGGATTTTTGCTACCGATTCTCTGAACCATCCGCCTCCATCGCTACCGGATCGGGTGATCCGGTCCGAACCAGGAGCATTTCACCCCTGACGTGACCGCAGGACACTGCAACCATCATAAACTGAGTCAGTTATCAAGCATCCGAATGTAAATCACATGACCATGGGGATACTGTAATGGTCCTAAGTGTGAAAAATGGTCCTAAGTCACTTTTTTCAGGGCCGTTGGAACTTCGGTCACTAAGCAAACTGTTGTAAATTGAGGACTACCTGTATACAGTGAGGCAGATTTTGTGGATTAAAGGATACAAACATTATTACTCAAAAGCAGGAATCCTCAGGACAGGAAAACTTTGTTGTACCTAAAGACAGATGGCTTAATAAAATTTCAATTCTGGTTAGAATTTAGAATGTTTATTTAAAGATATAGGTCCGTGATGGCGAACCTATAGCACGTGTGCCAGAGGCGGCAGGCAGCGCCCTCTCTGATGGCACGTAAGCCGTCATCCCAGTTCAGCTCCGCTGCGCATGTGCGCGTGCCTCCTACCAGCCAGCTGGTCTTCGGGTCTCTGCTAGCCATGTGCGAGGAGCGGGGCGCATGCGGGGGGCCGTGAACACATGCACAGGGGGGCAGGGGGGGGCAGGAGGACCACGTGCACATGTGTGGGGGGTGCGGGGTGCGCATGCAGGGGCTGCACACACATTCACGGGGGGCAGAGCGCATGCGTAGGGGCCACATGCTCATTGCATTTTGGGGGTTCGCACGGGCTTTGGGCCCTCGGTCCAGAAAAGGTTAGCCATCACTGATATAGGTAGTCCTTGGTTTAAGAACGAGATTAGTTCCTAAGTCTGCCTTTTAAGTCAAATGTGTACATAAGTTGAGCTGAAACAAGAAACTGAGAGGGCAGCTCCATTGGCCTTGGAGGAAACTGGGGAAGGACAGAATCAGTCCAGGCAAGGCTTATCAGGATTAGAAAGGGTTGCAGACAAGGAGGAGCAGGAGAGACAGAGCTCAGGCAAAGAGCAAGGACCACCCCCTCCTGATCCTAGAGCACGCAGAGAAGAGAGAAGGCGAGAACAACGCAGACTAAGCCGGCTACAAGGGAAGAGAATGTCCCGCCCCCCCCCCCCCTTCACAAGGCACACCTGGGGATTGAGATGTAAGGAGGTGCTGTTGGGAGGGGCATCATAATTTTTTAAAAGCCACTGGAGAAAATGGGATAATTTTACTGATGGCAAAATATTTCTTCACTCAATCTTCCATTATTATTATTATTTTTTCAACAACCTTAACTAGTTAAAACATTTCTGTGCAATATATCATTCCCCTCAGTAATCCAAGGTTGTGCCACAGCATCCTAATACAGAACTAATAGGCCCATTTCACTGACACTCGCACCGTGCTTTTGTGTTAGGTCCATGGTGGGCTTCAAATAATTTAACAACTTGTTCTCTGCCCTAATGACCTGCTGGGTGGGCGTGGCCATGGTGGGTGTGGCCCAGGGTCGTGACAAGCAGCACTCGGCCTCCTGGGAGCAAAAACAGGCTGCGGAGGGGGTGCACTGTACCCCCTACACCCCATTTTGGGCCTGGTAGACCTCCCTGCACTTACTTGTGAGCCAAAGCAGGGTGTGTGGGGACTCCTGGAAGGAGTGGGGCGGGGCCAGCCAGCAATTTAACAACCAATTCGCCCAAACCGGTTGAATCCCACCACTGGCTAGGTCCCAAACACTCCTGAACAATTTATCAAGAGGTGAAATCCACAGCTTAGAAGACTGGAATAATCATAATAATAATAAACCCCTCTAAACGGACATGTTAAAAGTCTACAGCTCAGATCCAAAATAAATACCTCAGATCCACAAGAGGAAACAAAAATCATTCCATTTCCATCAAGCGGCATGCAGGAGATTTCAAAACTCAAAAGAGATAGCAGAACTTACAATTTATAAAAGGCAAAGGTGAAATAAAAGGCAAATTAGGTTTAACAATTGGAACATTAGAAAACAATTGGACATAAGACGGACGGCTATGTAAATATTATAATTAAATAAATGCCCTCTTATCATATGAATGTCTTATGCACTAAAATTCTCTTCTTGTGCTAATCATGCTCCTAATCTAACTGCAGCCATTGACTGGAATATTCTTAAGTATTTTATGGAGTAAATGAGCTCTAGTGAAGAGCACCATGGGATGGCAATAACTCTTCAAGAATATTGCTGTTTTGATTTGCATATTTATCTGTTTTATTACCTGATGTGTTCAAAGTATTCTATTTCTATCCCTGTGGTACTGTCATTACATATACGGCCCACTGTATAGGTAGCCTTTGACTTACGACCACAATTGAGCCCAAATTTTCTGTTAAGTGAGACATTTGTTAAGCAACTTTTGCCCCATTTCTTGACTCAGTTGTTAAGTGAATCCCAGCAGTTGATAAGTCAGCAACTTGGTTGTTGTTAACTGAATCTGGCTTCCCCATTGACTTTGCTTGTCAGGAGGGGACACAGCGATGGTCATAAATATGAACCAGTTGCCAAGCATCTAAATTTCGATCACGTGACCGATGGGATGCTACAATGGTGGTAACTGTGAAAAATGGTCCTAAGTTACTTTTTCAGTGCCGTTGTAACTTTGAAGGGTCACTAAACAAACTATTGTAAATCAAGGACTAGGAAGGAGCAAGGGGCATGGCAGAAAAACTATGACTCAGTCTCTAGGCAGATTCGACTGTAGCAACCCAAGTCTGAATGATGCCACAGCCTCACTGGAGAAGAAGGGCAGTACACGTAGTCCTCAACTTACAACTACAGTTGGGACCAGAGTTTCTATTGCTGAACAACAACGGCTGTTAAGTGAGTTGTGCCCCATTTTATGACTTTTTCTGCCATGTTTGTTAAGCGAATCACTGCGCTTGTTAATTGAATCACTCATTCGTTTAGCGAATCCGGCTTCCACAGCTGATTTTGTTTGTCAAAAGCCAGTTGGGAAGGTCACAATTGACAATCACAAGCAACAGTTATAAATTCATGCTGGTTGACAGGGGCCTGAATTTTGATCACCTGATCATGGAGGTGTTGCAAGAGTTCTAAGTGTAAAGACAGGCTGTAAGTAACTTTTTTCAGTGCCACTGTAACTTCGGTCATTAAACAAACAGTTGTAACTCGAGGACTACCTGTATTATGGATTATTTTAAAAGTATTCTTTCTTCCTTTTTAAATCTATTATTAACTGTTATTAACATCAGCTGCCTGCAGTTACTGCAAATTCAAATCTCACCAGGCTCAAAGTTGACTCAGCCTTCCATCCTTTCTAAGGTAGGTAAAATGAGGACCCGGATTGTGGGGGCAATAAGCTGACTTTGTATAAGTATACAAAAGTATGAAGGCTATTGCTTAACTCATTGTAAGCCACCCTGAGTCTCCGGAGAAGGGCGGCATATAAATCAAATAAAAATAAAAATAAATAAATAAATAAAATAAATCTATTTTGCATTTCTCCATTTACAAATGATTGGGGGAAACTCAACCTTCTCCATGTTGGAGGTACTTAAGGGGATCCATTTGAGGGTAGGGGGAAGCAGCAGGCATTCCTGTGACCCCTGACCTCTCCACCAATACCAACCGCTTAAGACAGGGGTGTCAAACTTGATTTTATTGAGGGCCGCATCAGGGTTGTGTTTGACCTCAGAAGGCTGGGGTGGGCGTGGCCAGCTCAATGTCACTCGTGTTGGGGGCGCCTGTGGTGGCCCGAGAGGTCTGCCAGTGATAACGGGCTCCCGAGCTCTGTTTTCGGCTGCAACGGCCTCCTGCAACCCTCTGCCAATGAAAACAGAGCTCAGGAGGGCCGTGTGTGGCCCACCCAAGCTCCGTTTTCGCTGGCAGAGGCACCATAGACCAGTCCTTTGCTGTTTCCAGGTCAGCCCTGCGGGCCATATCTAAACACCCCATGGGCCGAATCCGGCCCCCTGGTCTTGAGTTTGACACCCCTGCCTTAAAATAACTGCCTGTCTTAGTCTAACAGATGAACCTTGGAATTTTAGAAAGCAAGAGTTGAAAATGCATACCTTCAGAAGTATATTTTGAACATGGAAAAGATTTTTCAGGGCCACGTCACCCTCTCATTCCTCCAATAATTCTGAACAAACTGTTTCTGGTCAAGGCAGAGAAAGAGATTTTTCCACTGTCTGTCCACAAGGATGGAGAAAAAGGCATAGCAACCTGCAAAAAAAAACCCCATTAAAAACAACCCCACACGTTTTAATCTATGTCATTTCAGATATTATTGCATGCGATTTATGGACGCGGGCAAAATCCAGTCAAAAAAACAAAATGAATGAAGGGGAACGGTCACTAAATGAACAGTTATAAGTTGAGGATTACCTCAAGTATATTTGCTGAGGCTTTATTTAAATTTACATTTGTGTCTGTATGTATAATGTGTTTTGTTAAGGTTGTATACCAGTGATTGCATGATCTCTGTAGATGCCATATATCAGTGACGGCTAACCTTTTTGCCATCGCGTGCCAAAAGCGGGGGGAGCACGGTGGGGTCACACGCGCGCGTGCCCACATCCATAATTCTATGTGTCCGCCCCCCCCCCCCGTGCTCCCCCTTCTTTTGGCATGCGATGGCACGGTGGGCCCAGTAGGCCTGTTTTTCACTCTCCCCAGGCTCCAGAGCCTTTCTAGGAGCTGGGGAGGGCGAAAACGGCCTTCCCCACCTCCCCAGAGGCCCTCCAGAGCCCAGAAACAGTGTGTTTCCTGACTTCTGGTGGGCCCAGAAGGCCCAAAAATCAGCTGGCCGGCGCACGCATGCGTGCCAGAGCTGAGCTCTGGTTAGCTCTGGTGATATGGTTCCATGTGCCACCTGTGGCACCCGTGCCATAAGTTCACCATCACGGCCATATATGCTAAATAAAATAAATAAATAAAACTGGATGGCCAGAAACAACTGGAAGTAGGCAATCAAATTTGATTCAGGTTTGAAACATGCGTGGGGCATTGCCAATCAAATAGAAAAAGTGGGGAGCTGGCATCATAACACAGCTTTCATCAGTCTGACACACACACGATCTTGCCCTTACATCGATGCTCCGTAACTCAATAGCTTTTGAGAGATCTGTTCCCATGAATGTATTTAAGCTGGTCATGGAATGACCCATTTTTGAGGTTTACACAAGGCACTGAACCATAAACGAACCAAGCAACAATCACATAATTAGCACGTCATGCAAATGCCATCGCTCTGGCTTTAATTGCTCTCGTCATATGAACGCTGTCGGAAATTAGATTGTAGAACAATCCTAATCACCAAAAAGGTCCTAGGAGGTCTTCTAAAAAAATTCAAACTTGTGGATGATGCTAGAGGAGGAGGAGAAAGGTAAAAGGTTCCCCTCGCACATATGTGCTAGTCGTTTCCCACTCTAGGGGGCGGTGCTCATCTCCGTTTCAAAGACGAAGAGCCAGCAGTGTCCAAAGACGTCTTCGTGGTCAGGTGGCCGGCATGACTCAACGCCAAAGGCGCACGGAACTCTGTTACCTTCCCACCAAAAGTGGTCCCTATTTTTCTACTTGCATTTTTTATGTGCTTTCGAACTGTTAGGTTGGCAGAAGCTGGGACAAGTAATGGGAGCTCATCCTGTTACGCGGCACTAGGGATTCGAACCGCTGAACTGCCGACCTTTCGATCGACAAGCTCAGCGTCTTAGCCCCTGAGCCACCGCGTCCCATCCACTGCATAGAAACAAACAAACACACAAACAAAAAGTAAGAAAAACAGCTAACCACATCAGAACTTCTTCAGTCCTCGACTTATGGCCACAATTGAGCCCACAATTGCTAAGCAAGACAGTTGTTAAGTAAGTTTTGTCCCATTTTACAATCTTTCTTGCCATAGTTGATAAGTGAATCACTGAAGTTGTTAAGTTAGTAACACGGTTGTTTTATTTATATTTATATTTATATTTATATTTATATTTATATTTATATTT
>WNWU01000013.1:20390849-20401274 GCA_012654045.1 Ptyas mucosa
TATTTATATTTATATTTATATTTATATTTATATTTATATTTATATTTATATTTATATTTATATTTATATTTATATTTATATTTATATTTATATTTATGTGCCGCCCTTCTCCGGAGACTCAGGGCGGCTTACAATGCATTAAGCAATAGCCTTCATACTTTTGTATATTTATACAAAGTCAGCTTATTGCCCCAACAAACCAGGTCCTCATTTTACCCACCTTAGAAAGGATGGAAGGCTGAGTTGACCTTGAGCCTGGTGAGAATTGAACTCGCAGTAATGTTCAGGGTATCTGCCTTCCCCATTGACTTTTGCTTGTCAGAAGGTCGCAAAAGGGGATCACATGACCCCAGGACACTGCAACCATCATAAATATGAGCCAGTTGCCATGCTTCTAAATTTTTGATTAAGTGATCATGAAGATGCTTAACAACCACAACCTTCACCTTATGACCACGGAATGATCTGCAGATTCCATTATGGTCATAGTCAAGGACTACTTGTAGATAGGAGCCCAAACTCTCAAGGTGAGCTACCATCAGTGGTGGGTTGCCCCTGGTTCGGTCTGGTTCTATAGAACTGGTAGTAAAACCGGCGGGAGGCTCCGCCCACCTGCCACGACATCATCACGGGTGATCTGCGCATGCGCAGAAGCGTGAGCGAAGTGAGCGTGCACATGTGCTCCCGTGCAAACCGGTAATAAAGGTAAGTAATACCCACCCCTGGCTACCATGTCTGAAGACTGACTTAATTCTAGATCTTCTTAATCCTAGTTTAACACCTTAAACCAATGGCAATAACTTAGAACAGCTAGATTCCAGTAAATTAGATTTTGAGGCATAGTTCGCTGAACAAAACATATCATATTCAGCTGGTTTGCACATAGGACAATGCTGAATGAACTGGCTTATCTATTATGCTAAAAGCAAACAAATCACATTGTGGTTTTCTGAAGTGCAAACCAGGCCCTGGTTTGCCTTGACATGTGGGAGATTCCTGTCTTTGCAGTTAAAAGAAAGATCAAGCTCACTTTAGAATGAGTCTTTCTCTGAGGGACAAATGTTTATTCAGCTTATGATTCTCAATTTTGGATCTGACTTCAGAGAAGAGTCCAAGAAAATTGAACGTTTCCTCATAAATCTCCAGAGCTTTGTTGTTGCAAACTGGGAAATGTGCCAAGAAGGTTTTGGAACAGCATCATTAGCTGGGAAGTAAAGGGACGTTAATCTGATGGCAAATTGCCTTCAATTAAAGGAACATCTCCAAGGTACAGGTAGTCCTCGACTTATGGCCAAAAATTGAGCCCAAAATTGCTAAGCAAGATAGTTGTTAAGTGAGTTTTGCCCCCTTTTACAACATTTCTTGCCACAGGTATTCAGTGAATCATTGCCGTTGTTAAATTGGTAACATGGTTGTTAAGTGAATCTGGTTTCCCCATGGACTTTGCTTGTCAGAAGGTCGCAAAAGGGGATTGATCACATGAGCCCGGGACATTGCAACTGTCATAAATATGAGCCAGTTGCCATGCTTCCAAATTTTGATCAAATGACTGTGGAGAAGATACTGCAATGGTAGTTATTTATAACATACATTCATTCATTCATTCATTCATTCATTCATAAAATTTACATCAAACTGTAGATTACATCGTGACTGACTGTAAGATGAGGACATATACTAGTCTAGGATGTGATTTTTTAAAATACCTTGTTTCCCCGAAAATAAGACCCAATCGGAAAATAAACCCTACCATGATTTTTCAGGATGCTCGTAATATAAGCCTTACCCCAAAAATGAGCCCCAGTTAAGATTGTCAGCAGACGGAGACGTTTAGTATTGTATTTCCTCCAAAATAAGACCTACCCGGAAAATAAGCCATAATACGTCTTTTGGAGCAAAAATTAATATAAGACCCGGTCTTATTTCGGGGAAGCACAGTATAAATGATGCTGCACTTCAATGGTTAGATGGCCTAGAGCCGTGATGGCGAACCTGTGGCACCCGTGGCACGCGGAGCCATATTGGTGGGCACGCGAATGTTGCCCTAGCTCAGCTCCACCGCACATGCCAGCCAACTGATTTTCAGGCCTTCCAATCCCACCGGAAATCGGGAAACTGGCTGTTTCTAGCCTCTGGAAGGCCTCCGGGGGGATGGGGAAGGCTGTTTTTGCCCTCCCCAGGCTCCTAGAAAGCCTCTGGAGCCTGGGGAGGGGGAAAAACGGGCCTACCGGACCCACTGTGTCATTGCATGCCAAAAGCAGGGGGAAGTGTGGGGGGGGGTCACGTACGCATGCGCGGGAAAGCGGGACGCATTGAATTATGGATGTGGGCACACGTATCTGTGACCCCCCCACGCTCCTCCCGCTTTTGGCACGTGATGGCAAAAAGGTTAGCCATCACTGGCCTAGAGACATTGGTATGTATGTATGTAAATATGTATGTATGTATGTATGTATTTATTTATTTATTTATTTTATATCAAATTTATATACCGCCCTTCTCCCGAGGAACTCAGGGCGGTGTACAGCCAAAATAAAAACATCAACTACAAACGTTAAAATACAATTAAAAGGATATATATCTGCTTGGCCCCAATTAAAAGAATGACAAACCGATTAAAAAACATTAAAAAAATTGTTAAGCCAGCCCGGCTTGCTGGAAAAAGAAGGTTTTAAGGGCACGGCGGAAGGCACCGAGGTCTTGGATTCTCCTTATCTCTGGGGGCAGCTGATTCCAGAGGGTAGGTGCCCCCACAGAGAAGGCCCTCCCCCTGGGGGTCACCAGCCTACATTGTTTGGCTGATGGCACCCCGAGGAGGCCCTCTCTGTGGGAGCGCACAGGTCGATGGGAGGCCGTTGATAGTAGCAGGCGGTCTTGAAGATAACTGGGCCCTATGCCATGGAGCGCTTTAAAGGTGATAACCAATACCTTGAAGCGCACCCGGAAGACCATTGGGAGCCAGTGCAGCTCATGCAGGAGAGGTGTTGTGTGGGAGCGCCATGCAGCTCCTGTAACTACCCGCGCGGCTGCATTCTGGACCCGTTGGAGCCTCCGGGTGCCCTTCAAGGGGAGCCCCATGTAGAGAGCGTTACAGTAGTCCAGGTGAGAGGTGACGAGGGGCGTGAGTGACTGTGCACAGGGAATCCTGATCAAGAAACTGGTGGATCAGGCGAACCTGACAAAAAGTCCCCCTGACTACAGCCGTCAGATCTATTTGAACATAG
The DNA here is from genome assembly GCA_012654045.1 of Ptyas mucosa. Taxonomy (NCBI): domain Eukaryota; kingdom Metazoa; phylum Chordata; class Lepidosauria; order Squamata; family Colubridae; genus Ptyas; species Ptyas mucosa. The sequence goes on from WNWU01000013.1 coordinate 20,394,074, forward strand.
ATCTTTCTAACATTTATATTTTATTGTGTTTCACTAATCTAAGTGAAATGTTTATATTGCTAGTTGATGTGTGATATACTATATGGTAAAAAAACAAACAAACAAATAACCATTCTGAACAAATCTCTTCTTGAAAACCTCCAGTGATGGAGCACTTACAACTTCTGGTGGCAAGTAGGTCTACTCATTGTCAGGAAATTTTTCCTTAATTCTAAGTTGGAGCTCTCCTTAATGATCTTCCACCCATTACTTCTTGTTCTGCCCTCAGGTGCCTTGGAAAATAGGTTTTCTCTTTTCTGTGACAGCACCTTAAGTACTGGAAGACAGTACTAACATATCACTGCCAGTCCTTCTCTTCATTAGACTGGAGACATACCCAGTTCCCACACTTCTGGGAAGCTCACCGGTGGCATTTAAAAGATCTTTGCTGAGCATCTGGAATTCAGGCAGATACGTTCTCAAAACATGGAACCCCACTAGAAAACAGCTGCACATGTAACCCAGCTATCAATTCTCAACAAGATGAGGAATAATTCTCCTCTTTGCTCCATGAAATAAAATAATCTAGAGAGAAATAAATATTATTTATGATGAGACTAACTTCAAAGTCGTGCCAAAAATTGTTGGGTATTAAATGGTTTCTTCTAACTCAGGGGTCTCCAACCTTGGCAACTTTAAGACTTGTGGACTTCAACTCCCTCTCAGCCAGCTGGCTGAGGAATTCTGGGAGTTGAAATAAGTTAGATCCCTGTTCTAACTTATTTCAGCTCTTACACACACACACACACACACACACACACAATACACAGATGCCCATCTGCCACGCCTGCTGCCAGCCCCCAGCCCCAGATCAAAGCCATATTGTCCTCTTCCTGCATTTGTCCACCAGCACCTCTTTCCAAGTTCTTAAACACATGTTTCTCCTACGCACCCAAGCCATGGAAAACTCTTCATTTACAACATTTGGCATTCAGACAGGTTTTACCCATAAAAAGCTCCTACGTGCCTCATTCAAAGCTTTTTTTCATTTGGTCTGGGCCTTGCGCAGTTGGAAATTCTCAATCATTTCCCGCAAGAGACCACAAACGCACTCGTGATTCTAGCTCAGAAGCTGGCAGGGTGCTTCTCTCAGGGCAACTGAATGGGGCAGCTGGAAGGGGGGGGGGGCATGGGGGACAAAGGAAGTCTCTTTTCACATTCTGAAAGGAGTTAAACTTGCCAAAAATCTCCTGCCTGTTTTCTGATCCAAGAGCTGCAGACGTGTTGCAGTTAGAAATGCTAGCTCGCCCTAGACTTTCTATTATAAGTCTACGGTGATACATGAAATATTAGTACCACTTTATAAAGCCTTGGTAAGATCCAGAGGTGGGTTTTAGCAGGTTCTAACCAATTCTGGAGAACCGGTAGCGGAAATTTTGAGTAGTTTGGAGAACCGGTAGTAAAAATTCTGACTGGCCCCACCCCCATCTATTCTCTGCCTCCCAAGTCCCAGCTGATCGGGAGGAAATGGGGATTTTGCAGTAACCTTCCCCTGGATTGGGGAGGGAATGGCGATTTTACAGTATCCTTCCCCTGCAACACCCACCAATCCACGCCCACCAAGCCACATCCACAGAACCAGTAGTAAAAAATTTTGAAACCCACCACTGGTTAAGATCACACTTGAAATATTGAATCAAGTTTTGGTCGCCACTATATAAGAAAGAGGAGATCAACCCTGACTGCTCTTTAAAAGGCCAGATCCTGAAGATGAAACTCAAATACTTTGGCCACCTAATGAGAAGGAAGGACTCCCTGGAGAAGAACCTAATGCTGGGAAAGATTGAGGGCAAAAGAAGAAGGGGACGACAGAGAACAAGGTGGCTGGATGGAGTCACTGAAGCAGTCAGCGTGAGCTTAAATGGACTCCAGAGGATGGTAGAGGACACGAAGGCCTGGAGGAACATTGCCCATGGGGTCGCGATGGGTTGGACACAACTTCGCAACTAACAACCAATATAAAAAAGATGTCGAGTCTCTAGAAAGAGTGCAGAGAAGAGCAAGAAAGATGATTAGGGGTCTGGAGGCTAAAACATTGCAAGCACTGGCACAAGGGGGGTCACAAGTGCCTATGACAACACTCGCATGAGTGGGGCTGCGAGTGCCCGCACTCCTCGTTGTGATGCTTGCGCAAGCAGGGCTGTGCGTGTGCGCGCACATACACACTGTCCAGCTACTCATGCAGCCTAGTGGCCAATAGGCTGTGGCCCAGGAGTGGACTATGGCCCACAGGTTGGGGACCCCTGGACTAGAAGACCTCCAAGGTCCCTTCCAACTCTGGAATTCTGTTAAATAAGATGTAGAAGTAGAGACTCCTTGCATCCAGCTTCTGGTGTCTGCATAGGCATGTTCAGGTAGCTTGACAACCATAGGAAAAACAATCCATCATTAGCGTCTTCAGAGACGCTTGACTTCCCATCTAACCTAAACCCCTGAGGATTTCCTATCCAAGTACTACTGCGGTTTCCTAATCCATCCCTATGCTTAATTGCCTACAAATGAACTGTGACGACAAAAAAAAAGCTATACATGCAATGAATAAATAAATGTCATCTTTGTAGGGCAGGTTTTTTTTTAAACAAAAACAAAAAGGTTGAGCTTGACTCACAGCAACAGCTGCCAATGGGCAAATGCTTTGTCCTTTTTGGATTTGGGTTTCTTTTTAAACACTCCAAACTAGTCAACAGCTCTGTTAATCCCAAACAATCAAGTACTCACCACACCAACACTACGTTAGCTGCCGAAATTAGCTAAGTACGCATGATAAACAGTTCTCCAATGTTTCAGCAAAAGTCTTTCCTCGCCCGCTTCGACAAGTCTACACTGGTTCCTGGACACCTGAACACTTTGTTCGAATAGCAGAGTTGGGCAATGTTCTTGAGTTGAAGTGTATACATTCTTGGCAACTGATGCTCCTACGTGGGAGTCCCACTGGCATTTCAGATCAACTTGTCTTAAATTGGGATTACCTTAAATTGGGATCACCTTGTCTTTCATTTCTGGGAACCCTTCTGAAAGCTTCCCTTACCAACAGGGAGGGAAACGTCACGTTATAAGCATAAGAGGTATCACATATTCAGGGTAATATTTTGTATGGAAATTGGGGAAATGGTTCCATCTTGATGGATACACGTAATTAAATATAATTTTATGCCTAAAGTGGGATTAGAATTCAATCTCCTGATAATTGGCCCAAAGTCACCCAATCAGCTTTCATGCCTAAGACGGAACTAAAACTCACAGTCTCCTTGTGATTGGTTCAAAATCACCCAGGTGATTTTCATCCCTAAGGCAGGACTAGAATTCATAGGATCTTAGTTTCTGGGCTACTGCTGTAACCACTTTACTTTTTTGTTTTTTATTCAATTTATCCTTTTATTTACTTTCTTTACTGGAGCAGAACAGAACAGAAAAGGATAAGAGACAGGATTTCTATTTAAGTACCTATACATTCATTCTGAGCTGAAGGCAGATGCTAAAAGTTGAGGATAATTTTGCTGCATTAATTCGTTTAAAATCCAAAAAAAATCCCACGCCAATGAAAAACAACTCCCACTTCAGAATAGGAAGGAAATATGGCCTAAATCTATAGAGATTCTCAGTCATCCAGGTCATAATTCAGCGGTGGGATTCAATTTTTTTTTTACTACCGGGTCTGTGGGCGTGGCTTGGTGGGCGTGGCATGGGTTGGTAGGCATGGCATGGCTTGGTGGGTATGGCAGGGGAAGGATACTGTAAAATCTCCATTCCCTCTCCACTCCAGGGGAAGATTACTGCAAAATCCCCATTACCTCCTGATCAGATGGGACTCGGGAGGCAGAGAATAGATGGGGACAAGGTCAGAGGTGGTTCTCCGAACTACTCAAAATTTCCGCTACCGGTTCTCCAGAACTGGACAGAAGCTGCTGAAACCCACCTCTGTTATAATTGTCCCAAAGGTGTTTTTTCCAAGTGGCAATTGGATTTCCAAGTGGCAATTGGATCTTTGAAGATGTTTCACTTCCCATCCAAGAAGCTTTTTGGTTTTGAAGAACTGAAACATCTTCAAAGGAAAGCAAAGAACTGTAAGTCCGGTTGCCTCTTGATATGGCCTCAGTCCCTGAGTTGCTTATGAAAAGTAAAGCAGGATAAAATTATATATTTAAAAAGAACTGTATAGGTCAGATCTTTGGAGGAAGAAGTTAACATTGAAAAACAAACTAACCAAACTATGTAGAATAAATGCAGATACCCACTACAACAGGAGTGTCAAACTCACATCGTCACGGCTGGGTCATGTGATTTATCACAACTTTTCCCCCCTTCGTTAAACCGGGCGTGGGTGTAGCCAGCACATGACGCATCTGGCCTGTGGGTCACGAGTTTGACAGCGCGACACCAGGGGTGAAATCCAGCAGGTTCTGACAGGTTCTGGAGAACCGGTAGTGGAAATTTTGAGTAGTTTGGAGAACGGGTAGTGGAAATTTTGAGTAGTTTGGCAAACCAGTAACGGAAATTTTGAGTAGTTTGGAGAACCGGTAGCGGAAATTTTGAGTAGTTTGGAGAACTGGCAAATACCACAAATACCATCTCTGGCTGGCCCCAGAATGGGGTAGGAGTGGAGATTTTGCAGTATCCTTCCCCTGGAGTGGGGTGGAAATGGAGATTTTGCAGTATCCTTCCCCTGCCACGCCCACCAAGCCATGCCCACCAAGCCACACGACGCCCACCAAACCACGCCCACAGAACTGATAGTAAAAAAGGTTTCAGGTTGACGTCATCGTGCTAGCAAGATGAGCATGGAGATCGCTCCTGCCTCGCTCTTGCAAACTTCTTAGTCTGGGCGGCTTTTATGCCAGCGGCAGCCCCAGAGAGGTGGCCATAAGCGGAGAGGAGCAATAGCGCGCATGTGGAGTGGCAACCCGGCACACGAAGGCGAATCTCTCCTGTCACAGGCTGGGAAGATGGCACCAGTCATGGCGGCCCCAAAACAATGACTACCCCATATTGGAAGGGAAACCCGATCGCAGGTAGGCAAGGAGCCCCTTTCTAATTTAAATTACTTTATTTTTGAGACGGATCTTTGATCCCTTTGACCCCCCCCCCCATTTTGAGTGTTCGTGGTGGCGGAAAAAGAGTTAACTTGAGTGCCATTCTTTCGATTGGAGCCGAGACGGGGAAAGCGGCTGTTTGTTTATTATACCATGAACTCTTTGGCCACTACTGAGCTGAGCTGATCGAAAGGAACATCGTGGAAAAGGATTTGTATCTGATTGCTGGAAAGTTTTTGGGTGGATCACCCCCCCCCCTCCCTCTCATTGATGGAGGGTGCAGCTGATTAGGTCTTTTGTCGTCCTCACAACAACCCTGTGAGGTACATTAGGACAAAAAAAAAGGGAGAGCTGTCAAACAGATAAACTGTGGGGTAGATACTATGATAACTTCATTTATGCAACATCCTTGACATTTACTGTGAAACATTCTGCGGATCTGCACGATACCCTGGATTTTGAATCAGAGGGCTGTCGTCACACCACATACTGAGCTAACGGCATCGTCGTCACCACCGCATCCTTAATCCAAATAAAAACTAGCCAAGGTCATCCTGCAAATCCATCTCCTATATCTTTAGGTGACCTAGTTAAATATGTTGCATAAATGCAGTGGCTCTTGTGTTATCAGTCAGATACCAATTAAGTGGTAGCAGACAGAAAACATCTTTTATCTTTAGGTTTCTGTTTCTACAGGTTGCTTTCATTAAAGGCTTAACCTGTTCTCCCTGTACAGTACATAAGGAAGGGATCTGATTGTCTGAAAGACAATACAGGGAAACTAATATAGGGATGCAACACATACTGGTATTTATCCATAGCCAGTTAGCTGGTAACTACAGCATGGTAATCCAGTTTATTTTGAGCACAGAGATTGGGCACAATTCGGTTGTTTTTTTTTTTTAATCTCTTAACGGTTCCCTTTTCAGAAAGAAGACAGAATATAAAGTTTAAGGGTATTCAAATATATGTATACATCTATATAGACAAACTATATAGAGGGATATATATAGAGCAGTAGGTTCTAACAGGTTCTGGAGAACCGGTAGTGGAAATTTTGAGTAGTTTGGAGAACCAGCAAATACCACCTCTGGCTGGCCCCAGAGTGGTCTGGGAATGGAGATTTTGCAGTATCCTTCCCCTGCCACACCCACCAAGCCATGCCCACAGAACCAGTAGGGAAAAATTTTGTATTTCACCCTTAATATACAGGGACGCGGTGGCTCAGTGGCTAAAACAATGAGCTTGTCGATTGAAAGGTCAGCGGTTCGAATCCCTAGTGCCGCGTAACGGGGGGAGCGCCCGTTACTTGTTCCAGTTTCTGCCAACCTAGCAGTTTGAAAGCAAGTAAAAAATGCAAGTAGAAAAATAGGGACCACCTTTGGTGGGGAGGTAACAGCGTTCCGTGCGCCTTTGGCATTTAGTCATGCTGGCCACATGACCACAGAGACGTCTTCGGATAGCGCTGGCTCTTCGGCTTTGAAACGGAGATGAGCACCGCCCCCTAGAGTCAGGAACGACTAGCAGATATGTGCAAGGGGAACCTTTATCTTTACCTCTACATCTCTCTTTCAAAGTAATATGATGAATACATTAACTGGGTTCTGCCCTATTTTACGACATTTCTTGCCAGAGTTGTTAAGTGAATCACACTGCAGTTGTTAAGTTAGTAACACGGCTGTTAAGTGAATCTGGCTTCCCCATTTTGACTTTGCTTGTCAGAAGGTCACAAAAGGGGATCACATGGCCCCAGGATACTTCAACCATCATAAATATGAGTCAGGTGCCAGGTGTTTGAATTTGATCATGTGACTGTGGGGGTGCTGCAACAGTCATGTGCAAAACATTCAGAGGCGGTATTCAGCCGGTTCAGACTGGTTCGGGCGAACTGGTAGGAGCAACTAATGCTATCCTTTTTAGCCACATTTTCGAGGCCGGGTGCATGCGCGGCCAGCCAGGCTCAGGTGCGGAAGGCGGATGGGTGCATGGCGAATCGGTGGTAAGAATATGTGAAACACACCCCTGAAAACGGTCATAAGTCACTTTTTCCAGCCCCATTGTAACTTTAGAATAGAATAGAATAGAATAGAATAGAATAGAATAGAATAGAATAGAATAGAATAGAATAGAAT
>WNWU01000013.1:20401284-20411877 GCA_012654045.1 Ptyas mucosa
ATAGAATAGAATAGAATAGAATAGAATAGAATAGAATAGAATAGAATTCTTTATTGGCCAAGTGTGATTGGACACGCAAGGAATTGGTGCATACGCTCTCAGTGTACATAAAAATACAAGATACATTCATCAAGAATCATAAGGTACAACACTTAATGATAGTTATAGGCTACAAATAAGCAATCAGGAAACAATATCAATATAAATCGTAAGGATACAAGCAACTAAGTTACAGTCATAGTCATAAGTGGAAGGAGATGGGTGGTGGAAACGATGAGATTAATAGTAGTGCAGACTTAGTAAATAGTTTGACACTGTTGAGGGAATTATTTGTTTAGCAGAGTGATGGCGCTCAGGAAAGGTCACTAAAGGAACTACTGTAAATTAAGGAGTACCTGTACAAGGAAAGGAACAGATTGATAGTTAATGGTTCCTCCCAATTTTCTTTTCTTTTTTTTAAGGTTCACTTTGGAACACATTTATGGGTCAGAAGAGGGGAGTTTGAAGGCGGAGGGGGAGGAGGAGGGGCTTTGCTTTTCAATCTTTGGATAAAAATCAGGCCACTAAGACAATCCACAATCCTCTATTTAAATGGCAGAGAAGATGCTATCTGGAGAAAATAAAAATATCAAATAAGAAGGAATCAGAAGGAAACCCAATCCTTGTTCTTTTTGGTTCAGGCAAACTCGCATCCCTGATCTTTTCCAAGACTGGGAAAGGAAAGTAAATGGGCGAGAAATACAGAAAAGGATGGATGAATAGAGGGAGGGAGGGAGGCAGGGAACGTTTTCTTGAAAAGGGAGCGGGGCGGGTAGGATCAAGGAACAGACAGATTCCAAGCTTGGCAAGGAAAAGCAAGGATTAGCTGCAGCCGGGAGATAGAGCCGGATTTGTGGCTTTACACAGTGCTGCTTGCACAGAAACATTCTGTGCATTTTTTTTTCCTCCTGGCTGTTCACATTTGACAAAGGCATTTGCTTTTGAAACCTCTTTCAAAGTAAAAAAGAAAAAATCCCTTATTTAAGGATGAGGCAAGCCAAGTCTCCACAGCTGAAAGTCCTGCTTTTGTGGTGCATCCGTCTATCGGCAGCCTTCCTGATTTCTGACACTACCATTAGCTCCCAAACGAAGGCCTCAGGTGGGTGAAGCTGGCAAGACGGGAAGTAAAATGTTTGAAACAAGGCAAGGCTAAATGTTGACCTCAGGAAGGAATTCCTTTCAGGAGCCATGAAAGAGTGCAAAATCATGGACAGCCAGCTTGTAACAGAAAGACAGTTAAGGCATAGAATATAGAATAACAAAATTGGAAGGGACCTTGGAGGTCTTCTAGTCCAACCCCTTGCTCAAGCAAGAGCCGAGGTGGCGCATTGGTTAGAGTGCTGTACTGCAGCTACTTCAGCTGACTGCTAGTTCAGCAGATCAGCGGATCAAATCTCACCGGCTCAAGGTTGACTCAGCCTTCCATCCTTCCGAGGTGGGTAAAATGAGGAACCAGATTGTTGGGGGCAATATGCTATTTAGTATACTGTCGATTGTTGTAAGCTGTCCAGAGTCCTCGGAGAGTGGGCGGCAAAGAAATATGACTAATAAAATAAAAAGTAGGAGACCCTATACCAGCGATGGCAAACCTTTTCAGCACCGAGTGCCCAAACCAGAACATGCGTGCATGCCTGAGTGCTGGAGCACCGGAAACCCGAAGACCAGATGGCCGGTGCATGCATGCCTGTTTTTTGGCCATTTTTGGGGCTGTTTTCAGGCCAATTTTCTGGGCATTTTTCTGGCTGTTTTCCGGGTATTTTTGGGGGCTGTTTTCCAGCCATTTTCCAGTGCTTCAGCACCTGCGAAGACCAGCTGGCCAGCATGCATGTGCACACCAGAAACCAGAAGAGCAGCTAGTAACGGCACACGTGCCCACAGAGAAGGCTCTGCGTGCCACCTCTGGCACGCGTGCCATAGGTTCGCCATCACGGCCCTATACCATTTCAGACAAATAGCTATCCAGTTTCTTCTTAAAAGTCTCCAATCATCGAGCGCCCACAACTTCTGGAGGCAAGTCGTTCCACTAGTTAATTGTTCTCATCATTAGGAAATGTCTCCTTAGTTCTAGGTTGCTTCTCTCCTTCATTAGTTTCCATCCATTGTTTCTTGTCTTGCCTTCTGGTGCTTTGGAAAATGAGCTGACCCCCTCTTCTTTGTGGCGGCCCTTCAAATATTGGAACACTGCTATCATGTCACCCCTTGTCCTTCTTTTCAGTAGAAGCAAAATAAAAGTTGCTGATGTCTACTTTGAGTTTTTCCAACTTGGCAACTTTCAGATCTGTGGATTTCAACTACCAGAATTTCAGGCAATGAAATTCTGGATGTCCACAAATGTAAAAATTGCCAAGTAAGTTTGAAAAGCACTGGTCTAAAGAATAATTACCTATTTGCTTTTAATGAGCTTAACCCCCATAGGCAGAGGTGTTCGCAGGATCCTATGCTTTTCTAATGGCAGAAAGTGAAGAGGAACTAAAGAGCCTCTTAATGCCGGTAAAGAAGGAGAGTGCAAAAGTTGGCTTGAAACTCAACATTACGAAAACTAAGATCATGGCATCTGGCCCCCTCAATTCCTGGCAAATAGATGGGGAAGAAATGGAGGCAGTGACAAATTTTATTTTCCTGGGCTTCAAAATCACCACAGATGGGGACTGCAGCCAAGAAATTAAAAGACGCTTGCTCCTGGGGAGGAAAGCTATGGCAAATCTAGACAGCATACTAAAAAGCAGAAACATCACCCTGCCAACAAAAGTACGTATAGTCAAAGCTATGGTTTTCCCAGTTGCAATGTATGGCTGTGAAAGTTGGACCATAAGGAAGGCTGAGCACCAAAGAATTGAGGCCTTTGAACTCTGGTGCTGGAGAAGACTCCTGCCAGTCCCCTGGACTGCAAGGTGAGCAAACCGGTCAGTCCAAGAGGAGATCAACCCTGACTGCTCTTTAGAAGGTCAGATCCTAAAGATGAAACTCAAATACTTTGGCCACCTAATGAGAAGGAAGGACTCACTGGAGAAGAGCCTAATGCTGGGAAAGATTGAGGGCAAAAGAAGAAAGGGACGACAGAGAACGGGGTGGCTGGATGGAGTCACCAAAGCAGTCGGCGTGAGCTTAAATGGTCTCCGCGGGATGGTTGAGGACAGGAAGGCCTGGAGGAACATCATCCGTGAGGTCGCAATCAGCGGTTCACACCCGTTCTATAGAACCGGTAATAAAACCCGCGGGAGGCTCCGCCCACCGACCCCGACGTCATCAAAATGTGCTTCTGTGCTTGTGCGTGGCCCCGCTGCGAACCAGTAGTAAAGGTAAGTAGAACCCACCCCTGGTCGCGATGGGTCGGACACGACTTCGCAACTAACAGCAAATGCTTTTGTAAAAATGAATAAACATGAATTAAACATGAAGAAGACACATGCATCAAAGAGACAGAACTTGTGATACAATGGTGGGACGTTCATTACATCGTCTGTTCCCTCCAGCAGAGCCTTCTAGCCCTTGGGTAAGATACGGACAGAAATTTGTGATGGCCTAGTAGTCGAAACTTTTATGTATTATCTATGAGATAATACTAGGAGAAAAGGGGAAATGCCAGATGGTTGGAGAAGGATAAATATTGTCTTTATCTTCAAATAAAAAAAATCGGAAAGGAAGCTCCAGGGAATTGTAAACCAATCAGCCTGTCAAGAATACAAATCACTCTGCAGGCACTTTGATAACAATGTGATAATTATCAGAACCCAACACGATTTTATCAAGAAAAATATATTGTAAGCAATATATTGTTATTTCAGCAAAACACTGAACAAAAAGCATTCAGCTATGATATTCTGATGAGCAGCCAGTTGAATTGGAGTTCAGGGCATGAGAGTTGATGCACAACCAACTAAACAAAGGAAGCTATCGGTACTTTGTTAAGCTACCAGTGTTTTTGTTGTTGTTGTTAGTTGCGAAGTCCTATCCAACCCATTGCGACCCCATGGACAACGTTCCTCCAGGCCTTCCTGTCCTCTACCATCCTCTGGAGTCCATTTAAGCTCACGCCGACTGCTTCAGTGACTCCATCCAGCCACCTCGTTCTCTGTCATCCCCTTCTTCTTTTTGCCCTCAATCCTTCCCAGTATTAGGCTCTTCTCCAGTGAGTCCTTCCTTCTCATTAGGTGGCCAAAGTATTTGAGTTTCATCTTCAGGATCTGGCCTTCTAAAGAGCAGTCAGAGTTAGGGTTAGGGCAGGGATCAGCAACCTTAAACACTCAAAGAGCCACAAAGGTCCTAACTGGAAGCCCCCCATTCAATTTTGGAGCCGACCGGAAGTCCAGTTCCCTCACCATAGAATCTCCCCCTAATGCGGCGTCCTTTTTTCTCTACCTGTCCTAACCGAAAGCCCTATCAACTGTGGAGCCGACCGGTGACAGGGAGCCACAGCAGAGGGATGAAAGAGCGACATGCGGCTCCAGAGCCACGGGTTGCTGATGCCTGGGTTAGGGTTAGGGTTAGAGTTATGCAACCAGTGAAAAACTACAAACTTGAAAGTTGAGGCCATCTTCTTAAGGTTAAGTGGTAGAAGAGTTCCTCCAGATTTGCAGATGATGCAAAACCAGAATGAATGGCTGATATGCCAAGAGGAAGGTGGGAGAGAACCCAAAATGATCTTGAGAAGTTAGGGGAATGGGCTGAAAATAACAGAATGAAACTGCAAAAAGAAATGAAATGAAATTTTATTGGCGTTCTGCAGGAAGAAAAAAAATATCTAATGCATGGTTATAAAATGAAGAATAACTGGCCTGGTAAATAGTGTTTAGGAAATTTTGCTTTCCCCCCCCTCAATGTTGAAGCATTCTTCAGCCATTTTCCTTACTTGCTGGAAATATGCTATGATGGTCAGAACCAGATACGTCTCAGGTTTCTACAGAGCAGCTTCGAAGGTGCCACCTCTGTTTGTGTTGGCTTCTAAAAATGTCTGGAATGTGCAAGTATGTGTAAAGTGCGAGTGTGTGCATGTGTGTTTTCCTTTATTTTCCTACGACTAATGAGCTGCTGTTCCACAGTGGAATGCAAGTCTTTTGCGGTTCTAAATTAAGCCTACATTAATGAGGTATTATACTATAATTGAAAACGTTCCATAGCTTGCAGATAGTAAATTGCAAGAGGAAGCGATTTTAAACATGGGAGGATGAAATAGCCAAGGGAATGCAAACTTGAAATAAGAGTTGGCGATAGGAAGCCTGGCAAAAAATGAGAGGGTAATCATAGATATTTTATGCATTTCAAGACTGCAATGTACTGTATAGTTTCTATTTCAGCGGAATGGAAAATGTAATTAGAGAACTACTTTTAAAAATAAAACTATTTAAAAGCAACACACCCCAAAAATGAAGATAAAAGAAGGGATAATATAGCTAATATAGCCCGGGTACTTACGGGACCGCCTTCTGCCACCAATTGCCTCCCACCGGCCAGTTCGCTCTCACAGAGAGGGCCTCCTCAGGGTGCCGTCAGCCAGACAATGTTGGCTGACGACCCCCAGGGGGAGAGCCTTCTCTGTGGTGGCCCCTACCCCCTGGAACGATCTATCCCCAGACATACGAGTGATCCCAGACCTCCGGACTTTTCGTCGGGCCCTTAAAACTTACTATTTTCAGTTAGCCGGGCTGGCCTGACTCCATGTTGGTTTTAAAGTTTGATACTGATTTTAAATTGAAATGTTTTAAATTATGGCCCAAATTTTATAAATTATTTTTAAAATTATTTTAACTTTTGTATACAATGTTTTTAGTTGGCTGTTCACCGCCCTGAGTCCGGAAGGAGAAGGGCGGTATAAAAATCAAATAAACATAAACATAATATGGGTAGTTGTCTCTGGGGATCCTTAGTCATCCAGGTCACACTTGTCCCAAAGGTGCTTTTTCAAAAGACAACTGGACTTTCTTGTAATTTGCCATTCTTTGTTCTTGTTGCGTTGTGTTAGATGTGCCTTCTTTCTAAAATCTATGACCCAGGAATGAAATGCTACCGGTTCAGGCCGGTTTACCTGAACCGGTAGTAAAAAAATAAAGAAAAAAAGTTCTGACGATCAGCTGAACGATGTGTGATCGTTGGAACTATTTATTTTTTTTAACTGTTTAAGCATTTTTTTACTACCAGTTCTCCGGAACCAGTAATTAAAAATGCTTTAAAAAGTTTTTAAAAAATAAAAAAGTTCCGACGATCACGCGTCGCTCAGCTGATTTGTGGGAACCTTGTTTTTTTAACTTTTTTTTTTTTTTTTTTTAACTGTAATAAAAAGAATCATGTTTAATCTGAAATTATTAGAGGGTTTAATGTTAAATGTAAACTGTAAAGCGTGTTTCAGATTCTGACTTTTCAAAATATCATCTTGTATGAGGTCATTAGGTAGTACAATAATTATATTTTCAGTAGTACTGTATAACAATTATAATATTGATAGGAGATTTGGGTTCAATTCCACCCATTACTGCAAAAGTTCACAGGGTGATTTGGGGTTGTTTTCTTCTCTCAGGTTACCCAGCCTCACCAGATTGTTGTCATTAGGACAAATTGGAGGAGGGAATGTTGGGTATCTCCTGATAAAAGGTGGATCAGCTTCACTTTTTTAAAGCATTTTTTTTACTACCGGTTCGGGCGAATAGGTAAATAGAAATAGAAATAGAATAACCGAGTTGGAAGGGACCTCGGAGGTCTTCTAGTCCAACCTCCTACCCAGGCAGGAAACCCTACATCACTTCAGATAAATGGTTATCCAACATCTTAAAAATTTCCAATGTTGGAGCACAGGTAGTAAAAAACGCTTTAAAAAAGTTTTTAAAAAGGTTCCCAAGATCACGCGCCACAGCTGATTCCCCTCCCTCGTTGTTCTACTTACCTTCCCAAGCCTCCTTTTGGTGTGTTCTAAGCATGCACACATAGCACAAGTTAGGTGTGAAATGCACATGCACGCGCACAGCACACATGCACAGCCAGCAAACCGGTAGCAAACCGGTTTCCGATTTCACCACTGCTGTGACCTATTCCAATACTTCTGTTGGCAGAAGTGATTTCAGCTCTTGGAGTTTATGTTCCACTCTCTCTTTCAAAACCTCAATTGTAAAATTAATCTGGCTTGTTTTTTCATTGAGAAGTTGGAGCTGCGCTTTCTGCAGGATGTTTTATGAATCTGCATTGTCCGCATCTCAAAATGAAGCGCAAATGATTCCTGCCGTCTACCATTTTTCTGGACATCCGTTCATTATTTCTGGACATTTTTATTTTTTATTTTATTTTATTTTTCTGGACATCCCGCATTATTTCAAAGGGTGTTAATCCCGAAGTGCATAGCTAAATGTCTATGGAGATTCTCGGTCATCCAGATTATTGTTGTCCCGAAGGTGGTTTTTCAAGAGGCAACTGGACTTTCTCGTCCAGTTTCTCCACAAGAAAGTCCAGTTGCCTCTTGAAAAAGCACCTTTGGGACTAATAAAAAGAGCCCTGGTGGCGCAGCAGACTAAAGCACTGTTATTAACATCAGCTACCTGCAATTACTGCAAGTTCAAATCTCACCAGGCTCAAGGTTGACTCAGCCTTCCATCCTTTCTAAGGTAGGTAAAATAAGGACCCAGATTGTGGGGGCAATAAGCTGACTTCGTATAAATATACAAAAGTATGAAGGCTATTCATTTTTAATGCATTGTAAGCCGCCCTGAGTCTCCAGAGAAGGGCGGCATATAAATCAAATTTATATATAGATATAGATATAGATATATAGATATATATATACGTATATGTATGTTTATGGATAGTCTTCTACTTAATGACCAGGATTGGGACCAGGATTTATGTTGCTAAGCAAAGTAGTTGTTAAGTTAGTCACATGTTAAACAAATCTGGTTTCCCCCATTGACTATGCTTGTCGGAAGCCAGCTCCAAAGATTGCAAATAGAAATGACATAACATCCAGGTCCAGTGGTGAAATCCAAAATTTTTTACTACCGGTTCTGTGGGCGTGGCTTGGTGGGCATGGCAGGGGAAGGATACTGCAAAATCCCCATTCTCTTCCCACTCTTGGAGGAAGGATATTGCAAAATCTCCATTCTCACCCCACTCTGGGGCCAGCCAGAGGTGGTATTTGCCGTTTCTCCAAACTACTCAAAATTTCCACTCCCGGTTCTCCAGGACCTGCTGGATTTCTCCCCTGTCCGGGTCACTGTAACCTTAAATACGTGCCGGTTGCCAAATGCACAAATTTTGATCATGTGACTGGGGATGCTGCAACAGTCATAAGTGCGAGGATCGGTTATAACTTTTTTCAGTGCCATTGTAATTTCTAATGGTCACTAAACAGTCTTAAGTCGAGGACTCCTACAAAGATTCCTCTATGTCCGTGATGGTGAACCTATGGCACATGTGCCAAAGGTGGCATGTGGAGCGATATCTGTGGGCACACGAGTGTTGCCCTACCTCAGCTGCAGCGTGCACACGCACACCGGCCAGCTGATTTTCGGGCCTTTTGGGTCCACCAAAAGTTGGGAAATGAACCGTTTCTGGCCTCCGAAGGGCCTCCAAGGGGGTGGATGGGAAAGGCCATTTTGCCCTCCCCAGGCTCTGAGAAAGCGTCTGGAGTCTGGGGAGGGGGAAAAACGGGTCTACCGGGCCCACCGGTAACCTTTTTGCCATCGCTTGCCAAAAGCAGGGGGAGTGCGGAGGGGTCACACGTGCATGCGCGGTGGGGATGGGGCGCAGGGGAGGCATTCAATTATGGGTGCGGGCACACTCATGCGAACCCCTCCCCATGCTCCCCCCGCTTTTGGCACGCGACGGCAAAAAGGTTAGCCATCACTGCTCTATGCATTTTTGCATGCTTTTTTTTTAAAGCAGGGAATTCTGGGAAGTTTGAAAAAAAAATAAACCGAGTGAGATTCAAGGTGCTGGTGATTACCTATAAGGCCCTACATGGCTTAGGCCCGGGATATTTGGGGGACCATCTGCAGCCAGCAACTGCTTCCCATCACCCGGTGCGTTCCCACAGAGAGGGCCTCCTCAGGGTGCTGTCGGCCAGACAGTGTCAGCTGGCGACCTCCAGGGGGAGAGCTTGCTCTGTGGGCGCACCTACCCTTTGGAATCAACTGCCCCCGGAGCTCCGGGTGGCCCCCGACCTCCGCTCTTTCCGCCGCAACCTGAAAACGTGGCTGTTTCGTTTGGCCGGCCTGGACTGATGGGGTTTTAATTCTAATTTAATTTTAACTTGTTAGTCTTAATTGTACTTTTAATTGTTAAATTATGAGATTTGGATTTAATTTTTTAACTCTTTATTAGATGTTTCTTAACTGTTATGAGCCGCCCTGAGTCCGGCTGGAGATAGGGAGGTATATAAATCTCATAAATAAATAAATAAATAAATTCTTTAGTTGCAAGAAGACTGAACAAAATTCTTGTATCATTAATTGACAGCTAGTATCTTAGAAAAAGAATCACCTTGGAGGGAAAAAAATCTCTTGTTTAATTACTTACCAATATCGCAAACATGGTTTACCCCAAAGCCAAAAATTACTTCTCATGTTTCAAAGTGATACCTTGCTATGTGTTTGTTTACATGATTTGAATTCAACCCAGAAACAGTTCTCAATGCAACACACCATAATAAATATTTATCTGCAGACAGATAATATAAATTCTTAGCAGGACAGAACGATCGGAGCAAATTAATGCTTATGTCTAATTAATTTAAGGTATCTCAAGAGTGCGAGAATGCTGGCGTAGGGAGCTACGAGCATTAACTTCTGATTAGGCAACCTACAACAAATGGATTGTTGTGGTGGGAAAAATAGGAGGCGGAAAAGTATTATGTATGTTCGCTGCCTTGAATTACTTATCAACTAATAAAGATGGGATATAAATGGGGACAGAGTGAATCTGCCCTCAGTATGGAAGAGATTGCCACTCTCGAATTGGCCTTTTTAGTTACACTGGATGCTGTTTTAGGACCTCTTTCCAGAGCACGATACCATAGTCTTTTGAGACCGAAGGATGCCAATGCAATAAATCTAATAAATAAAGATTTTTTTCAATGTGCAAGTGGTTTGTGGGTTTTTTGGGAGGGGGAAAGGGAATATTTCACCTACTTTATCCTCACAACCTCCCTGCAAGGTAATTGTGTTTGGGGTCACTTATCACATTCTTGAAATCTTCCTCCCTGAGCCTGGAATGTGACATTTTTGCAGAGAGCCGATGACTGATGGATGCGGAAATAGTTTTCAGTGTGAAAGGCCAGCTGTTATTTTTATCAAGCAACCTAAGCACATCTTTCGCTTTCTGACTGTATTCCACATTTTCATTATTTTTAGGAATTTGCTGGCTGAAAGCCATAGAGTGGTGGCGTGGCGAGACAACTGCTTGCTTGCAACAAGATTCAGATTTAGCACCTGGAACTTATGCCATGCTAGAAATCCTGGAGAAACTTCTCCTGTCAGTAAACAACATAGGTACCCTAGAAAAAATGGGTTCCCTAGAGGGAGGGAGGGAGGGAGGGAGGGAGGGAGGGAGGGAAGGAGGGAGGGAGGGAGGGAGGGA
>WNWU01000013.1:20426877-20437432 GCA_012654045.1 Ptyas mucosa
TCCTCAGCCAGCTTTGCTGGCTGAGGAATTCTGGGAGTTGAAGTCCACAAGTCTTAAAGTTGCCAAGGTTGGAGACCCCTGGCTTAAGCTACAGATTCTACATTTTCAAAGATAAACAAAAGAGCAGAGCAGACAGGTTGCACCTACAAAGCTTTAAGCAATCATCTGGAAATTAAGTCATGGCAACTGGACTTATTTTGCTTTTTGGTTTCTTTCTTTCTTTCTTTTTTAGAAGCTACTTGGATAAGCACCAGAACAGTTCAAACCAAAAAAAACCCATCCGGTTGCCATGACTCACCTTCTAGACAACTCTACCCGGATGACTGAAATCTTCATTGATTTAAGCAACATCAGTCTTCACACAAAAAACCCCAGGATTAATCAGACAAAAGAGCCAGCTCAAAAGGTGACCGACCAGGACTTGGTCTTTTTAAATGTTTTTTCTTAATCATGGCAACTTGAAAGATGCATGGACTTCAATTCCCAGAGTCCCTTAGCCAGCATGGCTGGAAGTTGAAGTCGACTCCGCATATCTTTTAAGTTGCCATGATTGGGAAACGGTGTCCTAAAATTAACTGATGGAATGTTTGGGCAAGCTAATATGGCAGCCAATGTCGGTCAGAATAGAGCTGCAAGGACCTTCGAGAAGACCCTATACAATTTGAGACAAGAGGCTGTCCAGTCTCTTTAAAAACCTTCAGCGATGAAGCACCCACAACTTCTGAAGGCAAGCTCTTCCCACTGGTTGATTGTCCTCACTGTTAGGAAGTTTCTCCTTAATTCCTGGTTGCTTCTCTCCTTGATTAGTTTCTATCCATTGCTTCTTGTCTAGCCTTCTGGTGCTTTGGAAAATAAATTGACCCCCTCCTCTTTGTGGCAGCCGCTCAAAGGCTGGAAGACTGCTATCATGTTCCCCCCCCCCCCCCCGCCCACAGTGCTTCTTTTCTGTAGACTAACCATACCCAGCAGGGGTGGGTTCTAATTTTTTTACTACCGGTTCTGTGGGCGTGGCTTATTTTGTGGGTGTGGCTTGATGGTCATGTGACAATTCTTTAGGATTTAGCAGAGGTACTGGTCTACCAGGCTTTTAACTGCTTGCAGAGCTGTACCAGTCTACCCATTTATTGTTGCAGGCATCGGTCTACTCATGTATTTTTGCAGGCACTGGTCTACCCATTTATTTTTGCAGGCACTGGTCTACCCATTTATTGTTGCAGGCACTGGTCTATCCATTTATTTTTGCAGGCATTGGTCTACTCATGCATTTTTGCAGGCACTGGTCTACCCATTTATTTTTGCAGGCAGCAGTCTACTCATTTGTTTTTGGAGGCACCGGTCTACCACCAAACTTCCTTTTACCACCCATCAGCTGTAGGGTGGCCCTTTGAAGCCCCTGGGCAAGAATTTAAACAGTTTTTCCTTATAGCCCATCAGCTGGGACTCAGGAGGCAGCAATAGATTGGGGGTGGGGCCAAATAAAAGATAAGAATAACGTGGGGAGGGGTGGGGGGGTGGGCAGAACCGGTTCGGTGATGTCATATCGTCACCGCTACCAGCTCGGCAGAACCGGGAGGAACCCACCACTGATACCCAGTTCCTGCAACCATTCTTCATATGTTTTAGTCTCCAGGCTTTTCATCTAAAAGCCTAGAATTTTCCATGACTTTTCTGCAGATGGAACCGCACTGGTGGAATAAGAGAGAAAGCGATAGTCAGTTTGAGCATCAGGGCCCTCAGTTCAAGGCAACATTCCTTTAAAAGAGCATGTTAGGTCCATCTGACATTAATAAGGTCTCTTATAAAAGGAACAGGCAAATAATAACAACTGTGAGGTTTGGGCAGAATGTAACTTTCAGGAATGCGTGGAATCTTCCATTCCTCCTCTGATCGGGTTATTTCAGCTGGAATGCCATATCTATAATATGGTTCAAGGATCCGTTCCCACAAATCGACAAGGCCATAACACCAGGCTGCCAAAGTCTGAAGGAGGAATAGAAGTTTTTGCACATTTCTGATTGTTATGTCTTGATATGATAGGGGGAAAGGGGCGCAATGGCTCAGAGGTTAAAGACGCTGAGCTTGTCAACTAGAAAGCTGTTGCCAACTAGAAAGATGTTGAGACTCTAGAAAGAGTGCAGAGAAGAGCAACAAAGATGATTAGGGGACTGGAGGCTAAAACATATGAAGAACGGTTGCAGGAACTGGGTATGTCTAGTTTAATGAAAAGAAGGACTAGGGAAGACATGATAGCAGTGTTCCAATATTTCAGGGGCTGCCACAAAGAAGAGGGAGTCAAGCTATTCTCCAAAGCACCTGAGGGCAGGACAAGAAGCAATGGGTGGAAACTAATCAAGGAGAGAAGCACCTTAGTTCTAAGGAGAAATTTCCTGACAATTAGAACAATTAATCAGTGGAACAACTTGCCTCCAGAAGTTGTGAGTGCTCCAACACTGGAAGTTTTTAAGAAGATGTTGGATAACCATTTAGAATGGAATGGAATGGAATGGAATGGAATGGCATGGCATGGCATGGCATGGCATGGCATGGCATGGCATGGCATGGCATAGCATAGCATAGCATAGCATAGCATAGCATAGCATAGCATAGAATAGAATAGAATAGAATAGAATAGAATAGAATAGAATAGAATAGAATAGAATAGAATAGAATAACAGAGTTGGAAGGGACCTTGCAGGTCTTCTAGTCCAACCCCTTGCCCAGGCTTTTGGTCATATCTTAATCTGATGTATAATATCGATTTAATGCACTATTTACAATCTATAATTTTTAACAGATTAAAAATTCCGGCCCTCGGGAGGCTGGAAACGGCCCATTTGCTGACTTCCGGTGGGGCTGGAAGGCCTGTTTTTCGCTCTCCCCAGGCTCCAGAGGCTTTCTAGGAGCCTTGGGAGGGCGAAAACAGCCTTCCCCCCCCTCCCCTGGAGACCCTCTGAAGGCCGGAAACGGCCTGTTTCCAGACTTCTGGTGGGCCCAGAAGGCCTGAAAATCAGTTGGCTGGCACGTGCATGCGCACCAGAGCTGAGCGTACCATAGGTTCGCCCTCACAGGTCTAGGGTCTCCTACTTGGGCAGGGAGTGGACTAGATGACCTACAAGGTCCCTTCCAACTCTGTTAATCTGTATACCTGAGTGGTTCGTTCTCCTGCTCTTGCCCGCCCCAATCATGTAGAAAAGGCTCCTCCCAATGCCTGCCTCTTTCCTTTTAGGCCCTCCGTGCTTTCCCTTTGCTTCCCCAGATTTTGGCACACATGGATGTCTTCACCCGCCCTTCCTTCCCTTTCATGATCTCCTTTGACATTTACACGTGCTTTTCCTCCCAACCCCCTTTGATTTAATACTGCAATAATCAAAGGAAAAGAAAAAAGAAAAAAGGAACAGGTTGTTCTTTCGCTCCTAAGTAGATTGCTCTGTATGTCCATGGAAACTCTCAAGTCAGGAAAAACTGATCATTCAGCGTCATAGAGGAGCTGCGTTTCTCCCAAGGCCCCGTTTAAAGCTGTTTTTAAAACCATAAAGGGAAGAGAAGCTTTGGAGTGCTGGAGGAAAGCAAGGGGAGGTGGCTTTCATTCAGCTGGGGCAGAAGCTACATTGGGAGAGGTAAGGGTTGAATGGGGGGGGGGGGTTTCCGAGCATCTAGAGCTGAGGATGGCAGAGATTATGCAAAGATCCTACTTTCTGGAAAAGGCTCTAATTCTGGGAAAGGTAGAACAAAGGAGAAAAGGAGGAGGACCAGGAGCAAGGAAGATGGAGTCAGTTACGGTGACAATGGATGCATAATTGGGAGACTTGAAAGAACAGGTTAAGGACAGATCATCATGGAGAACATCTGTCTGTCTATCTATCTCCATTTTAGTGGAGGGTTTCAAAAAATTTTACTACCTGTTCGGTGGGCGTGGCTTGGTGGGCGTGGCAGGGGAAGGATACTGTAAAATCTCCACTCCCATCCCACTCCAGGGGAAGGTTATTGCAAAATCCCCATTTCCTCCCAATCAGCTGGGACTTGGGAGGCAGAGAATAGAAGGGGGCGGGGCCAGTCAGAATTTCCACTACCAGTTCTCCAGAACTGGTCAGAACCGGCTGAAACCCATCTCTGCTCCATCTATCTATCTCTATCCCTTTCTCTCCCTCCCTCCCTCCCTCCCTCCCTCTCTCTCTCCAACTCTCCTTCCATTTCTATCTCCCTCCCTCTCTCCCTCTCTCTCTCCCTCCCTCTCTCCTTCCATCTCTATCTCCCTCTCTCCATCTCGCTCCCTCTCTCTCTCTCGATCAGGGGTGCTTAGATCTGGCCCGCAGTGCCTCTGCCATCGGAAGTGGAGCTTGGAAGGGCTGCATGCAGTCCTCCCGAGCTCTGTTTTCTCTGGCAGAGGGTTGCAGGAGGCCATCATAGCCTAAAACAGAGCTCGTGAGGGTCACGGGCAGCACTCCCAAGCTCCATTTTTGCTGGCAGAGGGTTGCAGGAGGCCATTGCAGCCAAAACGGAGTTCAGGAGCCTGTTTTCACTGGAAGAGCATTCGGGCCACCACAGGGGCCCCTAACCCATCCCTAACATGAGTGACGTCAAGATAGCCATGCCCACTCTGGCCACACCCACTCCGGCCCCCCAAGGTCAAACACAACTGTGATGCAGCCCTCAATGAAATTGAATTTGACACCCCTGGTCTAGATACATGAGGATGTTTTATGCATCCCTACAGATAGTGAAATGAACCCCGAATTCTCATCCAGTCACAACTGAGCCCAGAATTATCACCATAGCTCCAACGATCCCACTTCAGACCTATTATGTGAAGTCCTAAACCTCTGGAGAAAGCTCTGATGCTGGGAAAGAGGGAAGGAAAGAGAAGAAGAGGATGACTAAGAGGAAGGTGGGTGAATTCAATTACGATGGTGATAAGTGCACCCTGGAAAGACCAGGTTAGGAACACAGATAATCCTGGAGAAAATCTATCTGTGTGCTTGCTAAGAGTCAACAACAATTTGATGACACTTAGTCCGTCAATCAGTAGTTTGCTATCCGATGTTGTTTATTTTGTTTGGGGAATTTTTGTTTTATCATTGTATGTCACCCAGAGATGCATTGCTCAAGTTGGGCAGCCATGTAAATCAGGGGTGGGTTCTAAATTTTTTTACTGCCGGTTCTGTGGGCGTGGCTTATTTTTGGGGCGTGGCTTGATGGTCATGTGACAATTCTTTAGGCTTTAGCAGAGGTACTGGTCTACCAGGCTTTTAACTGCTTGCAGAGCTGTACCAATCTACTCATTTGTTTTTGGAGGCACTGGTCTACCACCACACTGCCTTTTAACACTGATCAGCTGTAGGGCAGTCCTTTGAAGCCCCGCAGCAAGAGTTTAAATAGTTTTTTTTCCTTCTAGCTGATCAGCTGGGACTCAGGAGGCAGCAATAGATTGGGGGTGGGGCCAAATAAAAGGTAAGAATAATGCAGGCGGCGGGGCGGAGGGGCAGAACTGGTTCGATGATGTCATATCGTCACTGCTACCGGCTCGGTGGAACCGGGCCAAACCAGGGGGAACCCACCACTGATGTAAATGCAATAAGTAATAAAGCACGAAACAGGTTAGATTTTAGGAAAACCATTCTACATCCATTTCCAACCCCTGATTCAAGCAACGTATTTGCAGACTGTACACATGATCACCATCAGAAACACAATATTGGAAGCAAGCCAACCTCTTAAACAGGAAGCTGAAGATGGAAACAATGATGGAACAACGCAACCGAGGCAGACTGGAAATGGTACAATGATCATGGATTATTGTTCTTAACTACATACATTTATTGAAAAATAATATTCTGTTCCCGGGATACAAAGGTAGTTCTCAACTAACAACCACAACTGAAATCAGAATTTATGTTGCTAAGCAAGGTGTTCGTTAAGTGAGTCCTGCCCAATCTGATGGCCTTTTCGTCCCGGTTATTAAAAATATCACTGCAGTTTTTAAGTATCAGGCATGAGAGATCACACGTGAAAGACCAATTAAACTGGGTTACTGTTGATCATGCCTATGCACAGGAATCTTCTCAATGATTAGCACCTGTCTGGAGTTAGATAAGGGTCAACAGAATTCAAGGGAGGTTGGACTTAGTCTGCGTGTGGCTATGTAGGGATTCTGGTCTGATCCCTGTTTTAACTCCACCCCAGGTTCTGCCACTCCTTCTCCTACATGAAATGAATATACAAATCCAACTTGACCCATTGACTTTGCTTGTCTGAAGCCAGCTGGGAAGGTCGGAAATGGCAATCACATGACCTCGGGATGCTGCAACTGTTGCCAAGTGCTGAAATTTTTATCACAAGATTGTGGGAATGCTGCAAATAGTCATAAGTGCAAGAGCTGGTCATAAGTTATATCCCCCAGTGCCATTATAATTTCAAACAGCCGCTATATGAATGGGTGTTTGTCGAGGACTACTTGTATCTATTCCTACAAAAATCAGAATTGTGCAGGCAATCGCTTTCCCCTCTGGAAAGGATTGAAGAACCTTGATGGAAATAGTATTGACACTTTTGATCCCTGGCATTGGAGAAGGTACATGAGAATACAGATAATCTCCGGGTTACAAGCATTCCCTTAGCAAACATTCGAAGTTACATGATAACCCCTTAGTGTTTGCGAACAAGTCCCGAAATTATGAATCTTGCCACACCACGGCAGTTATTCGCTCTTACGAACAACCGCAGAGGCTCTGCAACGTTCATCCTGAATGTTGCCAGCCGAAATGGAGCTTCTCAGGGGTGAATCCACCCCTTTGACGCTCCGTTCGGGCCTCCAAAGGCCTCACCCGACACGTTGCAGGCCAAAATGAAGCTTCTGAGGGACAGATCCATCCCTCCGATGCTCCATTTGGGCTTATGCAGGCCTCTCCCTGGGTGGGGAGGAAAACAATTGTGGGGAGCCTGAGGTATTTCAGTGGGTCTGGGAGTCCTTGCATGGTCTTAGGCAGATGGCCTGTTCCATCAGTAGAGCCCCCATGGCCTTCCCCACCCTGAAATACCTCATGTGCACTTAATGAGCCTTGTGTTCAATTCGCAAATGTGTGAGCGAAAGGAGGGAGTGATCCCGTTCAAGGTACGAGATTCACTCCCACAAATCCTCGGGTTACGAATGCAATGGGCAAGCTCCATTATATTCGTAACTCAAGGACTACCTTTACCACAGACAGCCAAGGAAACAAATAAATCAAGGAAATCAATTTATAGTTTTCATTCAATACACAAATGACCAAGCTCACATCATCATAGTTTGGAGACATTGTGCAAGGGCCTGGCTCTCTATAGAAAGTTGTAATGCTGGAAAGGGAAAGAAATAGGAGACAATCAGAATCAAGGTAGATGAATTCAATTACAGAACCAATAAGGGCACCATCGGAAATTATCCTGGAAAAGGTCTGCCTATGTGGTCACAAATTGATGGCATATAATCAATCAGTTTAAGTTTAACTTAGAAAGTGAAAGAAAGTATGAACGCCGCAAAGATTTGACCTGAAGGACATAACAGTCAGACTCAGAACCTATGATCTGGAACAGATTTAATATACTCCCAAAAGAGAACTTGACTTGTGGCAGGAGATAAGAGAGGTTGTGAAAGCTGTAAAAAATATTATAATTTCAAAGAAAAGTTCCAAGAGGTAGTCAGAATAAGACATTATGCTAATCAGTGAAAGTCAGAGAATGAAAGCCTCAGGCCGGTGTTTCTCAAACTCAGCAACTATAAAATGTATGGACTTCAGCTGCCAGAATTCCCCAGTCCCTATGTGGATTTTAGTTCCCAGAATTCCCCAGCCAACATGTTTTAAGATGAGTGAACTTCAACTCCCAGAATTCCCCAACCACCCTGAAAATAAACTTTCAATATCACATAAGAAAGGACAAGGATATATCAATCAAGAACGGCTCCAAATAAAATAAAATAATTTTTAAAAGCCATCTGAGAAATGTTTTCAAGAATATCAGAGAAATCACAGGAGGGGGGGGAGAGGAAATACAACCAAAGTAGTATGAATGATCACAGATGAAATATAACAGAGGCAAAAAGAAGGGAAAAATGAAAGGAAGAAGGAAAAGCTATTCTGAAATCCTTTACAAGGAGGTTGCAGAATGGCAGAAACATCTGCAGAAAAAGAATCTATTCAGGAACCGAATTGAATATATTCTTTTTCTGCAAACCGAACTCCCATTACAAAGTGAAGGATGAGAGGGAGTAAACCAGCTTGCCAAACAGAAAAATCGCTGGGTGAAACACCCATTGAGCTGTTTAAAGCTGCAGAAGCAGAGGCAATTTACACGCTGAGAGCTCTGGGTCCACATTCACAAGATTAACAGCTGTTGTCCAAACCGGGAATATTTATTTCAAGCAGAATCCTCCTAGGGCAGAGATGCTGGCTTTAGCACATAACCAAAGCAGAGATCTCTCTTCTACTCCAAGAAGAATTTCACCCCCCACCCCCACCCCTTTTTGGAAATTGCAGGAGGGAAGAGGAGAAAAATTTGCAATGACAAGAAGCAACAGAGATATAAGATTCTCCTCTAGGCATGTTCTCTAGGCCAGGGATACCCAACCACTGGTCTGTGGACTGGCAACGCCATGCCAGAAACCAGGCCGCGCAAACAAACGAAGCCCCATCCACGGGATGCAGGCAGCATGTAAAACCAGACACCCCTCTGGTCCACGGAAAAACCTCTTCTCCATGGAACCGGTCCCTGGTGCCCAAAAGATTGGAGCCCACTACTCGAGATAACACACTGGTGGAGGGATAACTTCTATTTATTTAGATCAGGTGGTGTCAAACACAAGGCCCATGAGCCGGATCCGGCCGCAATGCAGGGGTGGGCTGCTGGGGGTTCGCAAGGGTTTGGAAGAACCTCTAGCTAGGATTCTGTGCAGTTCAGAGAACCCCCAAATCCCACTCCTGGCTGGCCACGCCTACCCTGCCCCTCCCAGGAGTCCCCACACGGCCCGTTTTGGATGCAGATAAGTGCAGGGTGCGTGCGGAGGCTCAGGGAGGACGCAAAACGGGCCTACCAGATGTTTAGGGTGTTTCCGGCCTCCAGAGGACCTCCGGAGCCTGGGGAGGCCATTTTCGCCCTCCTGGATGTTCAAGAAAAGCCTCCAGAGCCTGGGGAGGGCAAAAATGCCCCTCCCATGGTGCAGGAGCCCGAGTAGGCCACACCCACCATAGCCACGCCCACCCAGCAACCAGAGAGAGAACCCCTTGCTAAAATTTTTGAAGCCCACCCCATCGCAATGTGTTTGGATGTGGCCCGAGGGGCCATCCTGGAAAATGTAAGAGGCTGGCCCGTGTCGCTTTGGCCCAATCTACCCAATGCGAAGAGGAAACATGGCAGCAGTTTGGGGAGTGGCGTCAAGCTGGCCACACCCACCCAGTCAGCCACACCCACCCAGTTGGCCACTCCCACCCCCCCCCCCCCCGAGTTCAACCACAGCCCTGATGCGGCCTTGAATGAAATTTGAGTTTGACACCCCTGTCAAACTCAAATTTAGATTATTTTAAAGAAATCCCACCTTTATTGCTTTTATAAATAACTCAAGGCAGCGAACATATCCAAAACACCTTCCTCCTCCTATTTTCCCCACAACGTCAACCTTGTAAGGTTCAGTTGGGTTAAGAGAGCATGACTGGCCCAAAGCCACCTAGCCAGCTTTCACATCTAAGGCAGGACTAGAACTCACAGTCTCCCGGTTTTTTTATCCTACTGGCTTAACCAGGCAACCAAATCTCCCTTTTTCAGCCAGTGGCAAACCGCTTCTAAAATCTTCCCAAGAAAACTGTAGGGACTTGTCCTACACTAGGCGTCAACACTGACTCAAAAGCAGACATACAGGTTACACAGGCTATGGCTGTCCTATCTCCTTCATCGCCCTCATGAAGACACCAGGTGGTGGCATTCCCATGGAAGATAAGTGGTGGCACAAGAACTACCAAGCTAGGAAAGAGAGGTGAGATGTACAAATCCAGAGAACTGGGGGGGGGGGGGGGGAAGCAGACTTGGGACTTCCAATCTTTCACCCTGTGATTTACCACAACTGTGTAGTAGTCAACCACTATGGAACAGGACAGTGTGAACTACATTAAAAAATGTTGGTCCATGTGCACTGGTTTAATATAATGATGGGTGGTCCTGCATTAGAAATCAAGATTGTTGTGTTTTATCCTCAATTTAGGGACACAAGCCAGCTGGGAGACCGTGAGTTCTAGTCCCTCCTTAGACATGAAAGCTTGCTGGGTGATTATGGGCTAATCGCCAGGACACTGTGAGTTCTAGTCTTGTCTTAGGTGTGAAGGCCAACTGGGTGACTTTGGGCTAATTGCCAGGACACTGTGAGTTCTAGTCCCTCCTTAGACATGAAAGCCTGCTGGGTGACTTTGGGCCAATTGCCTGGAGATGCCTTAGGTGTGAGGGCCGACTGGATGACTTTGGGCCATTTGCCAGGAGATGGTGAGTTTTAATTAATTTAATTTAATTTAATTTAATTTAATTTAATTTAATTTAATTT
>WNWU01000013.1:20437442-20464539 GCA_012654045.1 Ptyas mucosa
TTAATTTAATTTAATTTAATTTAATTTAATTTAATTTAATTTAATTTAATTTAATTTAATTTAATTTATTTAATTTATCGCATTTCTATGCCGTCCAACTCCCAAGGGACTCTGGGCAGCTTACAGCAAAAATAATGCGAACAATGAACATAGAAAAATTATTTTAAAACATTTTCAAAACATTTTCAAAACATTAAAAGCCCATGCACACTATTCATGGCCGAATGAAGAAGGCGGTCTCAAAGATAGTCTTGCCTTAGGTGTGAAGGCCGACTGGGCGACTTTGAGCTAATCGCCAGGAGACTGTGAGTTCTAGTCCTCCCTTAGGCATGAAAGCCAGCTGGGTGACTTTGGGCCAGTCCCTCTCTCTCAGCCCAGCCCAGTCCATAGGATTGTTGTGGGAAAAGAGGAGGCAGGGGCATTTTGTACTCTGCCTTGAGTTATACAAAATAAAGGCAGGATATACATTTAATTATACAGAAAATTTAGAAATAGAGATGAAAGAGAATGTGTAAATTCCTGAACCATGACACTGGTTCCTCCCACAAGGTAAATTAAAGATTTTACAAAGATAAATAGAATCAGATGAAATGTCAAAAGATAAATATTGTCCATATTCTCTCTTGCAGTCATTGACCAAAAGTGTCAAATAAACAGGCAGGTGTCAAGAAGAGCAGAGGGATATAGATAAGATCAGTTGGGGGGGGGTAGAGGGAGGGAATGTGGAAAAGAATAGAGAAAGCGACAGAAAGAACTTACAAGTTTTATTCTTGTTTTACTTATTGTACCAAAATCTTTGTGCGGATTATGCCGGAAGGAAGGAAGGAAGGAAGGAAGGAAGGAAGGAAGGAAGGAAGGAAGAAAGGAAGGAAGGAAGGAAAGATTGGGTTGATATTAAACATTCAGAAGACAGAGGTAATGTCAGCCACCATCTTTTGTGGATTTGGAGCTGATAGTAAAGAAATGGATATGGTACTGTAGACAATGTTATTTGTACACAAAGAGCAAGTGCCTATTGGAGAAGTATTTATTTATTTATGTTTTGAAATTTAAATTGTCCAATTATTGAAACTCCCTGGGGGATTCTCAATAAAACTCAATAAGAAACAATTTGAATATATATATGCATTCATATAAATAAAATACAAAGCAGAAAGATCATACGGATTAGGTAGCAGCAAGGGACCCATTGAAAATCTAAAACAATACTAATTGAAATACAATTAAAATTGATTTAAAACCAATTAAAACACCTGGGAAAAATCGAAAGATCTTCGCCTGGCATCAGAAATGGTGCTGATGTGGGCGCCAGACAAGTCTCTTAGGAAGGGGGTTCCAGAGACGGAGAAGTGTAAAGAAGATTAATCCTTTTTAAAACTAGCGAAAATCCTACTGGGGAATGACAAACGTAAGATCATGAAGGACAAAAATCTTTCTAAGGACTGCAAGACACAGAATAGTCAATGCACGATTTTGTTCAGTGGTGAGGAGGGGATAAAGACTAGAGGCTAGAGTGGCCCACAAAATACAGTAGGACTATTCCACCAGTGCAAGTGCAATCTCTATGCCAACTAGAAATGATAGAATAAAACAGGAGCTGTGATTACTATCAGCCCTTCAGAGCAGTGGTGGGCGGCCGCCAGGGGTAGGTTCTAAAATTCTTTACTATCGGTTCTGTGGGCGTGGCTTATTTCATGGGCGTGGTTTGATGGTCATGTGACAAACAATTCTTTAGGATTTAGCGGAGGTACTGGTCTACCAGGCTTTTAACTGCTTGCAGAGCCGTACCAGTCTACTCATTTGTTTTTGGAGCGCACTGGTCTACCACCACACTGCCTTTTACCGCTGATCAGCTGTAGGGTGGACCTTTGAAGCGCCACGGCAAGAGTTTAAATAGTTTTTTGCCGCTCTGCCACCACCGAGAGCAACGGAAACCACTTTCAGGCAGCTTGGCCTCAATTGCTAATCTACTACCACCGAACGGTTTACAGGGAGTGGATCAGTTCTAGCCGATCAGTTGGGAGACTTCTTGGCTTCTCAATTTAAAGCTATGGTGTCTTGGGTTTTTTCCCCTCTTCTTTGTCAAGTGAGCCCTGATTTTTTCCTTCTAGCCGATCAGCTGGGACTCGGGAGGCAGCGAATAGATTGGGGGTGGGGCCAGGCAGAGGTGGTATTTACCGGTTCTCTGAACTACTGAAAATTTCCACTACCGGTTCACAAGACTGTCGGCCACCACTGGCTGCCACCAGTTTGGACTGGTTCAGGCGAACCGGTAATTCTGACGATCAATTCGCCCCACCCAGCCAGTGTTGTGACCTAGGCTCACTTAATCATTACAGGACACAATTAGTCTCAAACAAAACTATAACAGCTGAGAATTACTTCATTCCCAGCTTAGTTCAAATTCTAAAACAAGTCTTTCAGAAAAAGTCCTTCAGCTTATCACAAACCTTTATCTTCTTTGGCACCCTGCAAAGACCTTTCTTGGCAAAGCCCCACAAAGTTCAGAAAAAAGAGACGCCGACTGGAAAACAGATTTAGCAACGTTGCTTTCCTTACAAAGAGCCCAAGAGCCTTTGCTGCTCTTTTAAACCTTATGGGAGGGGCCAATCATCTCCTGGCCTTACTCCCGAGTCGTCCTTTTTGCTTTAGCTGCTCTTGCCTTCTGGCAGCTCTGTGCATGTGTGCACTAGGAACAGGCTCCTCCTGTTCCTTTGCCTCTCTGCTGTCCGACTCTGGAGGCTCCGGAGTCCGCGCATCACTCCCAGATGGCCCTGGCCCCATCTCTGCCTCCGACACAGAGCCCTCGTCCGGCCCTTCCCCAGACTCCAGGACTGGCCCATGGTCTTCCCCAGCCTCCTCACTGTCCAACTCTGCTGCTAGCTCCACAGACTGCTGGTGGATCACAACACCCAACCCCACCCTATCCTGTCCTATATTTCCTTCTTTCTGGCTCAGCTGATACACGTGGCACAGCTGATTTTCATGTCTTCATTGTTCTACTTACCGGGCTGCCTTAGAAGGTAAGCAGCTGAGCTTTACGTGCTCACCAAATTGGTTGTTAAACCAGCTACAGCCCACCACTGCTTCAGAGTAGTCTAGACTAGGAAAAGAGAATTATGAGTGCTAATACAGTTAGTCCTCAACTTACATCCACAATTGATCCCAAAATTTGTGTTGCTAGGCAAGACAGTTCTATAGTGAGTATTGCCCCATTTTACAACCTTGTTAAGTGAATCACTGTGATTCTTAAGTTAGCAATATGGTTGTTAAGTGAATCTGGCTTCCCCATTGACTTTGCTTGTCATAAGGTCACAAAAGGTGCACGTGAGTGTACTGATGATGTTACCTAGTTTAGTAATGAAACGTCTGCAAGAAAACCAAGCTAAGAAAAAAGCATTCAGACAGTTGAAATGTTCTGCTCTGTCAAGATTCTGCTTTAAAACAAAGCCTCCTCTGAAGTGTGCTTGACTTCATGGATCCATCCATGTGAAGACTGTAATTCTGGAATTATAAAAGTATAAATATGGAAGAAACCACAAGGATTATCTAATCCAGTGTTTCTTAACCTGGGCAACTTTGTGAGTTGTGGACTTCAACTCCCAGAATTCCCCAGCCAGGATGCTGAAGTCCACAGCTCATGAAGTTGCCACGGTTGAGAAACATGGATCTAATCCACTGTTTCTCAAGCTCAGCAACTTTAAGATGTGGAGACTTCAAATCCCAGATTCCCCAGCCAGCATCCTCTCTGACAGACAGGAAAACCATTTATATCAGCCCTCAGAGTTGGTTGATCAGGGTCGTCTTAAAGCTCTCTAGAAATGGGATTCGACTGGAAGCGTCATGGTGAGACAGATGGGGAATAGCGGGCTCTGATGAGGCCTGCGAAGTCCCGGGCTGACAAACCGCTGTTGAGGGGTCTGTGGAGAAGAAGGAGAGGCACCTCGGATGACCAAGAGGAACAGGCAAGTTCCTCGGAGGTCGGAGGAAACTCTTCGACTCGGCGACGGGGGCAGCGGCCATTGCGGCCATCATAAAGCTAGGGCAACCGGACCAAGTTTTGACCAGGAGCAGTGATTTGAACGGAGTACTGATGCCGGGTGAGTGATTGCTGGCTCATAGGCAAAAAAGGAATACTTTTAAATTGTTAAAAGGTGCTCCAGTGAAATAACAGCAGTTAATGGGCATGGGGGAAATGAAGGAAGAATAATAAAGCGGAAGTTTAAAGTGGCAAAGCCCGAAACGAAACTTGATTTTTGGACTAAAATGTATGGACATAATTAAAAACTTAGATGAAAAAAAAAAACACCTCTCCAGAAATGAAGAATGAGACTGGGATGTTGACTTGCCTGTCTCATCTATTGGTTTAGGATTCCCTGAGTCTCCCATCCAAGTACTAACAAAGTCTGACCCTGCTTAGCTTTTTAATTATTTTTTTTTCATACTATATTGATTTCTCATCTTATAACCTGTAAGGCAGGGGTGTCAAACTCATGGCATCATGTTGTTGTCACGTGACATATCATGACTTTTCCCCCCTTCACTAAAATGGGGGTGGGCATGGCAAGGACATGGCACATCCGGTCCGTAGGCCGCAAGTTTGACACCCCTGCTGTAACATATGCCGGGTTTTCTAAAACAAAATTTATTTATTTATTGGTTTGATTTATATGCCGCCCTTCTCCGGAGACTCAGGGCGGCTTACAATGTGTTAAGCAATAGCATTCATACTTTTGTATATACCTACTTAGTAGGGCTTTTGGCCCCTCCTAAGCAGTGTTCTTTTTATACAAAGTCAGCTTATTGCCCCCACAATCCTGGTCCTCATTTTACCTATCTTGGAAGGATGAAAGGCTGAGTCAACCTTGAGCCTGGTGAGATTCGAACTTGCAGTAATTGCAGGCAGCTGGTGCTATTTAACAGCACTTTAGTCTGCTGTGCCACCAAGGCTCTACTTCATGCGTGCTAGGAAATTCTGGGAGTTGAAATCCACACAGTTTAAAACTTCCAAGGTTGAGAAATACTGGTCTAGATCCTTCCTAGCAATAACAACAGCAACAACGACATACATTAAAACCTACTCCAATGTTCAAATTCAGATATGAGAGCAGCGTTTCCCAAGCTTAGCCATTTTAAGACATGTGGACTTCAACTCCCAGAATTCCTCAGTGGCTAAGGAATTCTGGGGGTTGAAGTCCATACATTTTAAAATAATTAAGGTTGAGAATTGGATTAGAGAATCTGGTACCTCCTGATGTTCTGGAGTAAAATCAACAGTTTCTTGCCACTGGCTACAATGGTTATTGCCACAGACATGAGACACCTGCAAGGCTTTAGATAATCTAATTATTGGTCTAGGTTGATGACTCTCCAGGATTTAGGCAGGTATCTACCCCAGCTGCACCTGGAAAAACTGGAATTGAAACAAAGATTAAGGAGAGACATACCTCAGCTGACTAAACTTCCCCTTTCCTCTATTTCTGGTTAATACTATGGATGTATTCACACCACATGCGTTACCAGGTCACTTAAAGAATTAGTAGCGTCAAAGTGTACATTTTAATTCTGGTAAGGATTAGGCTTGCTTTTTGCAACACTGCATGATGGGAGTTAGTTTTGGGTTAATGCCCTTTATTAAACCCAGGAAATTGATTAAATCAGAAACTAGCTCTCTATCAGGACAATGTTTTGTCTTAATATAATTTAATGTATGTTGTTGCTGTTGTTATTATTGCTAGGAAGGATCTAGACCAGTGATGGCTAACCTTTTTGTCATCGCCTGCCAAAATCTGGGGGAGTGTGGGAGGGTCGCACACGTGCGTGCCCACACACATAATTCTAGGCGCCCTGCCCCCCCACATATGTGTGCATGACTCCCCCCCATGCTCCCCCTGCTTTTGGCATGTGATGGCATGGTGGGCCCGGTATACCCGTTTTTTTGCTCTCCCCAGGCTCTAGAGGCTTTCTAGGAACCTGGGGAGGGCAAAAACAGCCTTCCCCACCTCCCTGGAGGCCCTCTGGAGGCTGGAAACAGCCCATTTGCCGACTTCCGTTGGGCCCAGAAGGCCCAAACATCAGCTGGCCAGCGCGCACATGCGTGCTAGAGCTGAGATAGGGCAACGCTCAGGTGCCCACCAATATGGCTCCATGTGCCACGCGTGCCATAGGTTCGCCATCACAGATCTAGACCAGTATTTCTCAACCTTGGCAGTTTTAAACTATGTGGACTTCAACACCCAGAATTCCCTAGCAAGCATGAATCTGGTGGACTTAGAAAAAAATGGCCTTCTCTGTGGTGGCTCCCTCCCTTTGGGAACATAATTCTCTCAGAGACAATATTGACACCCCTCCCCTTGTTGCTTTTCCACAAGGCCTTGGAGACATGGTTTTATCAATGGGCCTTGGACCCAATCAAGTGGCTCGTTGTCACAACCACAGACGGGATGGAGTTTAAATTGTGGATTTTTAACTGCGGATTTTTAAAGCTACGTGC
Source organism: Ptyas mucosa (assembly GCA_012654045.1). NCBI lineage: Eukaryota > Metazoa > Chordata > Lepidosauria > Squamata > Colubridae > Ptyas > Ptyas mucosa. The sequence continues at coordinate 20,443,936 of WNWU01000013.1, forward strand.
CTTCCGGAGTCACTGTATAGAACAGGGGTAGGGAACTATGGCCCCTTTATGACCATGCTGGCTCAGGAATTCTGGGAGTTGAAGTCCACAGATCATAAAAGAGCCATAGTTCCCTACCCCTGTTCTACACAGTGACTCTGGAAGGTGTGTAGCCTTAAAAACAGGTCACAAGCCACTTGATTGGTTCCAAATGGGGTCCCCAGGCCCATTGACAAAACCATGTCTTCAAGGCTTTGCGGAAAAGCAACAAGGCTGGGTCAATCTTATCTCTGAGAGAATGAAGTTCCAAAGGGACAGAGCCACTACAGAGAAGGCCCTTTTTCCAGGTGTATGCTTGCTAGGGAATTCTGGGAATTGAAGTCCACATAGTTTAAAACTGCCAAGGTTGAGAAATACTGGTCTAGATCAGGGGTGGGCAAATGTGGCTCTTTTACAACCTGTGGATTTCAACTCCCAGAATTCCTGAGCCAGCTTGGCTGGCTCAGGAATTCTGGGAGTTGAAGTCCACAGGTTGTAAAAGAGCCACATTTGCCCACCCCTGGTCTAGATCATTAGTTCCCCACAACTGGTGTAGAAATTGGGCAGTTATATACATTTATCTGTCAATACCAGATAATGTAACGATCTACCACTACCAGATAATAAGGTAGTGACAGATTTTATTTTCCTGGGCTCCAAGACCACCGTAGATGGGGACTGCAGCCAAGAAATTAAAAGGCGCTTGCTCCTGGGGAGGAAAGCTATGGCAAATCTAGACAGCATACTAAAAAGCAGAGACATCACCCTGCCAACAAAAGTGCGTGTAATCAAGGCTATGGTTTTCCCAGTTGCAATGGATAGCTGTGAAAGTTGGACCATAAGAAAGGCTGAGCGCCAAAGAATTGAGGCCTTTGAACTCTGGTGCTGGAGAAGACTCCTGCGAGTCCCTTGGATTGCAAGGCGATCAAACCAGTCAGTTCTAGAGGAGATCAACCCTGACTGCTCTTTAGAAGGCCAGATCCTGAAGAGGAAACTCAAATACTTTGGCCACCTAATAAGAAGGAAGGACTCACTGGAGAAGAACCTAATGCTGGGAAAGATTGAGGGCAAAAGAACGGGATGACAGAGAACGAGGTGGCTGGATGGAGTCACTGAAGCAGTCGGCGTGAGCTTAAATGGACTCCAGAGGATGGTAGAGGACAGGAAGGCCTGGAGGAACGTTGTCCATGCGGTTGCGATGGGTCAGACATGACTTCGCAACTAACAACAACAACAATATACAGGTAATAAACAAGTTAGAAAGACACTCTAGATCAGGGGTGCTCAAACTTGACAGCTTTAAGACTTGTAGACTTCAACTCCCAGAATTCTCCAGCCAGCATAGCTGGCTAGAGAATTCTGGGAGTTGAAGTCCACAGGTCTTAAAGCTGCCAAGTTTGAAGACCTCTGCTCTAGATAAAGACTGTGGAATACAGTTCTGTATTATTGCCAAGGTGGTAACGTAAGCAGGTTCAGAGAGCTGATCTCAAGGGAGACTTTACCACTACTAATATAATAAGTGTTACCTTTCTTTTAATGTTAGATGTCACAGTGTAACCACTGTGGAGTATATCATTAAACTACAATTATAGTAATTATCCAACCTGTTGATGACTCTCTTTTCCTGTTTCAAAAAGGAACACCAGTCCTTTTTATTTGACACGCCAACCTATTACCAAGAACAAAATTTGATTACAAAGACTGGCTCTGTCAAGACCTGAATGTGTCAGCTGGTTCACTATCTTGGATGGACTTCAAGTTCACTGGGCTGGGGCCAAAAAAACCTAAGAACTTGTAAACATAGTCAAAAGTATAAAGCTTTCTTGGCTAGCAGTCAACAATCTCAACTTTCCTCAAATAGATCTGATGGCTTCTCAAATTAGTTTCTAGCAGGAAGAGATGTTAGAAGCAGTGGTGAAATTCAATTTTTTTTACTACCGGTTCTGTGGGTGTGGCTTGGTGGGCGCGGTGTGGCTTGGTGGGCGTGGCAGGGGAAGAATACTGCAAAATCTCCATTCCCACCCCACACCAGGGGAAGGATACTGCAAAATCTCCATTCCCTCCCACTCCTGGGGGAAGGATATTGCAAAATCTCCATTCCCACCCCACTCTGGGGCCAGCCAGAGGTATGTTTGCCGGTTCTCCAAACTACTCAATATTTCCGCTACTGGTTCTCCAGAACCTGTCAGAACCTGCTGGATTGAAGAAGAAGCTTATCTAACAGTTTTTCCACACTCCAATCAGAGGCCTGAGTACAACTGGCTGGGGAGTTCTGGGAGTTGAAGTCCATATTCATGTAGTCCTCAACTTACAACCATTTGTTCAAAGTTACAACAGTACTGAAAAAAGGGACTCATGGCCATTTTTCACACTTATGACCGTTGCAGCATCCCCATGGTCAGGTGATCAAAATTCAGACCCTTGGCAACTGGCATGTATTTATGACGGTTGCAGGCCGATTTTCTGACAAGCAAAAAGTCAAATGGGGAAGCCAGATTCACATAACAACTTTGTTACTTACTTAACAAGTACAGTGATTCACTTAACAACTGTGGCAAGGAAGGATGTAAAATAGGGCAAAATCCACTTAACAACGGTCTTGCTTAGCAACAGAAATTTTGGGTTCAATTTTTTCCCCCCCAAGTGTTTTTATTTTATTTTACATATACACATCATTGCGTGCGCAGTGTGGCACTTGGGTATCATAGATTTTGGTGCAAATAAGAATAATAACATTAATCATATTTGTTACATTCATCAAACTTACATAATTCTAATGTTAATACACATTATCTGTATTAAGTCATAGTCTTTCCTTATTTAATTATTCAATGTTTCAATATATTATTCTAATGCCAATCACCATATTGTTTACACATACATGATAATTCCATTATTCAATTTTTTAGAATAGAATAGAGCTGGAAGGGACCTTGGAGGTCTTCTAGTCCAGCTCCCTGCTCAAGCAGAAGCATTTCAGATAAGTGACTGTCTAGTCTCTTCTTAAAACCCTCCAGTGATGGAACACCTGCAACTTCTGGTAGCAAGCTGTTCCACAGGTTAATTGCCTTCACTGTTAGGAAATTTCTCCTTAATTCCAGGTTGCTTCTCTCGTTGATTAGTTTCCATCCATTGTTTCTTGTCCTGCCCTCTGGGGCTTTGGAGAATATTTTTTTTTAATTTTAAAAACAAAACTTTATTGTTAAAAACATCTAAAACATACAAGTTTCTCTTAATCAAGAGACAAGTTTACATATACAGTACACAACTTCACCTACTAACTAATTTCTGTTATTATATATACATGTATACATATATACCGACATACTGTGGCATATTTCGTTTTCTATTCCTCTGACGGTGCTGTTTTTGATTGTGTTAATTTCTTCTAAATTTCATCTCTACCCATTTCCTTTTCTCTGGTTTATCCATTGGTACCATCTATTCCATATTGTGTAATATTTTGAGTCCCCCTTATCCTGTAACTCTAAAGTTAGTTTGTCCATTTCTGCGCATGTGTATATTTTTTGTATTAGCTCCTGATCGGTTGGCAATCGATCTATTTTCCAAAGTTGTGCTAATGCTAATCTAGCCGCCGTAATTATGGCTTTGGAGAATAATTTGACCCCCTCTTCTTTGTGGCAGCCCCTCAAATACTGGAATACTGCTATTATGTCACCCCTAATTCTTCTTTTTTTTAAGACTAGCCAAACCCAGATCCTGCATTAACATCGAAGCTCAACATTTTACTTTTCCATGATAGTATAAACTAGCCATTTCTGTAACAACAAATCTATCGAATCAGTAAAACCCAAAATCAATGTTTCATTTTTTTTCTCACCTCAAGCACAAAGTCCAGAAGCGGTTTCCAAGTAGAAACAACAGTACTTATATTCTTTTCTTTCATCAAAATGGTCAGTTTAGCCATCTCTGCTAACTCCATCAACTTTTGTACCCATTCATCTATGGTGGGAATTGAAATGTCCTTCCATTTCTAATCTTCCCTCTGATTATTGCTTTTATTTCATTATTTAAAAATGTGTATATTAATAATCCCACCTCTCTCTTATTTCGATCTCCATTCTAATGAGAATCAAAGCAGTGGTGAAATGTAAAATTTGTTACTACTGGTTTTGTGGGCGTGGCTTGGTGGTGGGGGTAATGTGACTGGGTGGGCATGGCCAACTTTTTTTTTAACTTTTAAAACCATTTTTTCTACCTCTTCGGCCAAAGAGGTTGTAGAAAAAATGCTTTTAAAAGCCTCTGACGATCCCAGCTGAGCCGCGCGATCATCAGAGGCTTTTTTAAAAAACTTTTAAAAGCATTTTTTTGACGGAAGAAGTTGTAGAAAAAATGCTTTTAAATTTTTTTTAAAAAAAGCCTCTGATGATTACGCGGCTCAGCTGGGCATGGGGGGGGGGGCAGGGATGCTTGCTACCGGTTCTCCGAACCACCTGCCACCATCGCTACCGGATCAGGCGATCCGGTCCGAACCGGGAGCATTTCACCCCTGAATCAAAGCATTAATTTGGATAACAGATGAGGGGTAAAAAGGAACTGTCTTGTTTAAAATATAATGGGGATGCGATTAAAATTAGAATGGAGAAATTTTGGGTTCAGTTCTGATCGTAAGTCCAAGGACTACCTGTTATGTTAAAATTGCCAAGCGTGAGCAACATTGAGCTAAAGCCCCAAACCCAGCAGGAAATTTACTGTATCCTAAGCTGGAAATGTCTGGAGACATAGACAGCCAGATGATAAGAGAGATGGATTTTAACAATGCAAAACATGCTGCGTTGTTTTAGGAAGTAGACATCTATAACCTGCAATTCATCCTGACACAACAGGAAACCAAGCTACATCCGAGAAGAAATTCATACCTGATTTTCACACTCGGTCTGAGATTTCCCTCCAGACAGATACTGGCATTCCTGAACCAGATGCTTCACATTTACAAATCAGTCCTGTGCATGTTGACTCAAAAGGGAATCGGCAAGTACAGGTAGTCCTTGACTTACAACCATTCGTTTAATGGCCATTTGAAGTTACAACGCATTGAAAAAAGTGACTTAGGACAGTGGTGGTATTAAGCTGGTTCTATCCGGTTCGGGAGAACCGGTAGGAATGGCTGCAGGAGGCTCCGCCCACCCGCCCGGATGTCATCACATCCCGTTTTTGACGCTCTGCGCACGCACAGAAGGTCCTGCACATGCGCGGAGGTGGCGCATGCAAGCTCCTATTTGCCAACCGGTAGCGAAGATAAGTGAATACCACCCCTGACTTAGGACTGTTTTTTCACACTTATGACCATTGTGGCATCCCAGTGTCATGTGATCAAAATTCAGGCGTTTGGAAACTGGCATGTATTTATGACGGTTGCAGTATCCCGAGGTCATGTGACTACCTTCTTGTGTGACCTTCTGACAAGCAAAAATAATGGGGAAGCCAGAGTCATTTAACAACCATGATGCTAAGTTAATGACTGCAGTGATTCACTTAACAATTGTGGCAAGAAAAGTCGTAAAAATGAGGCAAATTTAACTTCATAATCATCTTGCTTAGCTCAGTTGGGCTCAAAAGTCGAGGACTACTTATATTTATGGAGTTGCAATTCGAAAGAACATGCACTGAATTTCAGTTTAGAATTCATCAACCAGTTAGCATTATCAATTAGCCTACATGGCCTACAAAAAGCTTAAATCCCATTATTAAAAAAACAAGAAATAAAATGAGCGCACTGTTTAATTATTGTCCCATAAGACAACAATTATTTGGAAAGGTTTTTAAACTGCAACATACTCTCTTAAACATGCAGAAGTTTGGCAATCTAATTTAGGATTTCAATAAAAAAACTTATTCTAGAATAAAACATTAAAACTTGATGAGATTCTCCTCCCCCTCATATTAATTATTTATCTATACATTTGTTTCCTGTTTTCTTCCATTAAAATTGACTTACGATGTATACAGTAAAATCAGCTGTGCCCAATCAGCTATAAAAAGGATAGAAAAATAGCTGACATCAAAGGCAAGGTATATTATAAGGTATATTATGTTATTATTCAAAGAACTAGTCTAGTTTTTATTCCTGGCTAAAGTCATGCCAAGTTAATTAACAGATTAAGCATAGACTTAGAGTTGCACCTTCAGTAATTAGATTTTTATTTAATTAATTGAAGTGAGACATCCTTCAGGAGTAAAAAAGGAAAAAAGCAAGATAGTGTCTAACCACGCCACTAAAGTCCTGTCTGTCTCTCTTTTTTAACATACTTTGCATGTGTAAAGCCCTGAATTAAATTCCTATTTCTCACTGAATTTGTTTTTCCTGAAATAATATTTTTATTCCAATTTATATTGCAGTTTCTGAATCCGTTGATCTATAATAATGGCATTATCTCTACTAAGAAGTTACAAGGGAGAGGAAAACACATTGAATGTGCTGGAATATGTAAGAGTGTATAGGTGTGTTTGTGTGTTATATCACATGACTTGCTTCTTTTCTAAGTTTCACCAAAACAAGCAGAAGGACTACTCTAAGACAACGAATGGATAAAGCAAATAATTGATCACTCAGGATTATGATTAAGTTAACCACAGTTTATTAGTCTATTAACCTAGTTTTCATCTTCGCCTGACACACTAAACTGGCTATCCTGTTTAATCTCCACTAAAATCTGTTTGCCCACCCAATGGTTGTGCAAAAAGAGCCAATGTTTGGGAAATTCATGTGGTCTTTGGCATAAGATTGATTGATTTGTCTGAAACAGTGGTGTCAAACTCACAACACCACGTTGACACAAGATATAGCACTTAGCACTTTCACTTATATATTGCTTCACAGTGCTTCACAGCCCTCTCTAAGCAGTTTACAGAGTCAGCATATTGCCCCCCAACAATTTGGGTCCTCATTTTACCCATCTCGGAAGGATGGAAGGCTGAGTCAACCTTGAGCCTGGTGAGAGTCGAACTGCTGAATTGCAAGCAGCCAGCAGCCAGCAGGCAGCAAAAGAAGCCTGCAGTACTGCACTCTAACCATTGCGCCACCGTGGCTCATAATGTTATATATATGGTATTGCAACTTTTTTCCCCTTCACTAAATCAGGGGTGGACATGGCCAGCACATGACACATTCGGCCAGTGGTGGGATTCAAGTAATTTAACAACCGATTCTCTGCCCTAATGATTTCTTCCAACAACCACTTTGCCAAACTGCTGAGAAAGTTAACAACCGGTTCTCCCGAAGTGGTGCGAACTGGCTGAATCCCACCACTGCATTCGGCCCATGGGCTGCAGGTTTGACACCCCTGGTCTGAAGTGATACAGGTAGTCCTCAATTTACAACAAGTTCATTTAGTGACCGTTCAAAGTTACAAAGGCACTGAAAAAAGTGACTATGACCGTTTTTCACAGTCAGGACCTTTGCAGCATCCCCATGATCCTGTGACCAAAATTCAGATACTTGGCAACTGGTTCATATTTATGAGGGTTGCAGTGTCCCAAAGTAATGTGATCACCTTTGGCGACCTTCTGACAAGCAAAGTCAATGGAGAAGCCTACTAATTTATCAATTGCAGTGATTCGCTTAAAAACTGAGGCAAGAAGGGCCAGGGTATCTACAAGACCTTGGATAGTACAGTGGTCTAAAGCCCTGTTATTAACATCAGCTGCCTGCAATTATTGCAGGTTCGAATCTCACCAAGGCTCAAGGTTGATTCAGCCTTCCATCCTTTCTAAGGTAGGTAAATTGAGGACCCAGTTTGTGGGGGCAATAAGCTGACTTTGTATAAATATACAAAAGTATGAAGGCTATTGCTTAGCGCATTGTAAGCCGCCCTGAGTCTCCGGAGAAGGGCGGCATATAAATCAAATTAAAAAAAAAAAAAGACCGCCTTCTGCCACCAATAGCCTCCCACCGGCCAGTACGTTCCCACAGAGAGGGCCTCCTCAGGGTGCCATCCGCCAGACAATGTCGGCTGGTGACACCCAGGGGGAACCCCTTCTCTGTGGCGGCACCCGCCCTTTGGAATGACCTACCTCCAGAGATTCGCACAATACCAGACCTCTGGACTTTTCGCCGAGCCCTGAAAACGCATTTATTCCATCTAGCCGGGCTGGCTTGATCCCATTTGTTTTTGGTTTTAATTGGAAATTGGTTTTAAATGGGTTTTTTAAATTGGGCCAAAATTATCTGACTATTTTTAAATTGTCTTTTAAATTTTGTATGTTCTGTTTCATCCCGGCTGTTCACCCCCCTGAGTCCTGCTAGGAGAAGGGCGGTATACAAATTTAAAAATAAATAAATAAATAAAAGAAAAGAAAGATGGTAAAACAGGGCAAAACTCCCTTAACAAACGTCTCACTTAACAACAGAAATCTTGGGCTCAATTGTGGTCATACATCGAGGACCACCTGTATAGGGTTTCCTGCCTGAGCAGGGGTGGACTAGAAGACCTTCAAGTTCCCTTCCAAGTCTGTTATTTTGTTATTCTGACCAACTGACCAAGCTTATTTTCACATCTAAGTCTCTTAAGTTTCAACTCAAACATGACTCGCAGGATATGGCCCAAAAAGTCAAGATGGCATCTATGGCAATGTGACTGAAGCTCCGCCCATTTCTATGCACATAGCAGGTAGAAGAACAGAGTGCAGCATCCAAAAAACCCAAGATGGCAGCTGTGGTGATGTGATCTATCACCACAGCTGCCATCTTGGTTTTTTTAGATGCTGTAGACACCCTTATTCCTTCAAGCATGTCCCTGACAGATCCTGCCCCCAAAGTTTGCAAACTCCTAGTCAGTTAACCAATAATGACAAATGAAACAGGAGAGAGATTATTTTCAGAAATAGGATGTCAAGTTACTAAGATTGAATCTAGATCGGGATTCAATCACCAGGATTCGGTCACCAGGACCAGAGCTTTACTCTTCCGAGCTTTCAAACTCGTGCTGGAGCCCATCTTCAGGGAACTTCTCTCCACTGGAATGTGTGGTTTGAGATATTTAAGTTACTCCCTGGAGAGATTAGCCATGTTACCATTATTATTACACACAACGGACACCTGAGTAAACTATCAACCAACGGAACAGAAGTTGCCTTCAGAAGTTGTGGGAGCTTCATCCCTGGAAGCTTTCAAGAAGACTCAACCGCCATGTGTCAGAAGTGGTATAGGGCAGGGCTCAGAGGTGGGTTCTACTTACCTTTACTACCGGTTCGCAAAGGTAGCGCGCGTGTACTTTTGTGCATGTGCAGATCGTCAATTATGACATCCAGGCGGGTGGGCGGAGCCTCCCGCCGCTTTTACTACCAGTTCTAAAGAACTGGACCGAACCAGGAGCAACCCACCACTGGCAGGGCTGTCAAACTCAATTTCATTGAGGGCCGCATCATGGTTGTATTTGACTTTGGGGGGCCTGGATGGGCGTGGCCAGGGTGGGTGTGGCCAGCTTAACATCACTCATGTCATGGGGCACCTGTGGTGGCCTGGGCAGGGCTGGGGGGGATCCTCCTGCAGCCGTCTGCCAGCGAAAATGGAGCCCAGGAGGACCACACGCGGCCCTCCCGAGCTCCGTTTTTGCTGGCAGAGGCACCGCGGGCCGCTCCTTTGCTATTTCCAGGGCAGCTCCACAGACCAGATCTAAGCACCCCGCAGGCTGGATCTAGCCTGCAGGCCTTGAGTTTGACACCCCTGGTTTAGGCCTCCTGCTTGGGCGGAGGGTTGGACTAGATGACCTATAAGGTCCCTTCCAACTCTGTTATTTTGTATTCTGTAACTGCAATTCTGATGCGATATTCCAATTGAAGGAAAGGTTTTTGAGCAGTAAAAAATAAACTGTTAAATATTTCCAGTATAGCTACGAAACATGCTCATCTTACCAGCGCTATTACACCCACAAGCATTCTTGGAATCTAAATCGCTTCCATCCAGCGAGATTTCAACCGGAGGATTTATGCCTTCATTTAATAGTGGAGAGCGAATGAAATTTAAGAGAGAAGCTAATTCTGTCCTCTTTTTTTGGGGGGTGGGGGAATCTTCTGATTTAACCCACTTCAGCACTATGAAGCGTATATAAGTCTAAGTGCTATTGCTATGGCTATTGCAGGCTGACTCTGCCCACTACCAGGAGTTCGATCCTGACCGGCTCAAGGTTGATTCAGCCTTCCATCCTTCCAAGATCGGTAAAATGAGGACCCAGATTGTTGGGGGCAATAGGCTGATTTTGTAACTTCCTCAGAGAGGGCTGTAAAGCAGAGGTCCCCAATCTTCCTGGCTTTGCGGACCAGCAGCAGGGGAGGAGAGGGGACGGTTCCCAGGCCACGCAGGTGGCAGGCACATGTGCTCACAGGTCCATTTGTGTAAGCGGGGGAGGTACCTGCACTTACCCGTGCAGCTCCGTTTGCACAACTGCCACTCACACGAGTGGAACTGCATGCTTGCCCACCGCTTGCATGGCCCGGTTCTGAATAGGACATGGCCCAGTACCGGGCTGCAGCCTCTGGGGGTTGGGAACCACTGCCTTAAAAGCACTGTGGAGCGATATATACTGTACTTTTCAGAGTATAAGACACATTTCCCCCACAAAAAAACAGAGTAGAAATGTTGGTGCGTGTTATACACTGAATGCAGCCATTTTTGGCCTCCCGAAACCCCGCCCCGCACGTCCTGTTTTCGCCAAAAACAGGCCTCTTTTTCGCAAAAACGGGATGCGCAGAGGGTTTGGGAGCCCTGCAGAGTGCTCCTGGCGCCTGGGGAGGGCAAAACACAATGCGGGGGGGGAGGGTTTGAGAGGCCAAAAACATTTTTGGCCTCCCAAACCCGCCACGCATAGCGTTTTTGCCCTCCCCAGCCCCCAGGAGCACTCTGCAGGCCTCCCAAACTCTCTGCACATCCCGTTTTTGCGAAAAACCTGGAGGCCGGGGAGAGCAAAATCGGACGCGCGGAGGCCAAAAACTATTTTTTTTCTTGTCTTCCTCTTCGAAAACTTGGTGCGGCTTATACTCCGGTGCATCTTATAGTCGAAAAAATACGGTAAGTGCTGTTGCTATTGTTGGAAGCTGGCTGAGAAGGTCACATGACCCCAGGATGCTACAACCATCCTAAATATATGCTGGTTGCCCAGTGCTGAATTTTCATCATATGACCATGGGAGATGTGCAATGGTCGTAAGTTCGAGGATAAGTTGTAAATATGCCTTGGTGGTGCAGCAGATTAAAGTACTGTTAAATAACACCAGTTGCATGCAATTACTGCAAGTTCGAATCTCACCAGGCTCAAGGTTGACTCAGCCTTTCATCCTTTCTAAGGTGAGTAAAATGAGGACCCAGATTGTGGGGGCAATAAGCTGACTTTGTATAAAAAAAGAACACCGCTTGGAGGGGCTGAAAGCCCTACTAAGCAGGTATATACAAAAGTATGAAGGCTATTGCTTAACGCATTGTAAGCCGCCCTGAGTCTCCGGAGAAGGGCGGCATATAAATTGAACCAATAAATATCACTTTTTTTCAGTGCTGCCAGAACTTCGAACAGTGGCTAAAAGGATGATTGTAACTCAAGGGCTATCTGTGGGGTAGTGGTGAAATGCAAAATCTGTTACTACCGGTTCTGTGGGCGTGGCTTGGTGGGGTGACTGGGTGGGCGTGGCCTATCTTTTTTTTTTTTTACTTTTAAAAGCATTTTTTCTACAATGAGGTTGTAGAAAAAAATGCTTTTAAAAGTAAAAAAAAAAGCCTCTGATGATCGCACAGCTCAGCTGGGCATGGGGAGGGGAGGGATTTTTGCTACTGGTTCTCCGAACCACCCACCGCCATCGCTACCGGATCGGGCGATCCGGTCCGAACCAGGAACATTTCACTCCTGCTGTGGGGCCTGATGGGTCCCTGAGGCAACCATCAGCAATAGAAGCTCATATACTTTGGGCATATGCTACAAGTGGATTCTGAAGTTGAAAAAGCAACTGGGATTGGCGATGTTGAAGGATTTGGAAAGGAAGACAAACAAATCAGGTAGGCCGATGGGATTGAGAAGATCCCTGGAAGTTCCTGAAAGAGCTGCTTAATATTACTAGTCCTGGGTGGAGATCCAGTTTGAAGGAGAAAAGTCAATCCGGAGAGGTACGGACATGCATATCCCACCTGTTGGCCTTCCACGTAACTCAAACACATGTTTTCCTGCAGGAGCCCACAAACAGATGAGCTTTGTTAACGGCAGATGTTACCCAGACACCCACAAACACTGAATCCCCTTTGAATCTGGATCTTGGCACAGGGCTACAAAAGGTTGCATTGACTTCATCAGACGAGAGGGTGGCAAGTTCGTTGCCAAGAAACAAAATCAAAACTTGCAAGCACTCAAGTTGACAAATCTGAGATCTCAACCCCATTAGCTTCCCAGAAAGCCTTGAAAAACTTGGCTCCTTTTTCTGGCACAAGAGCTGAGATCTTGGCAGACTCTCACCTGTATGGTTTGATGAGATTCTGGTTTTCAGACCCCCCCTTAGCTTTGTTGCACAGGTAGTTTTCAACTTATAGCCATTTATGAGAGCAGAGGTGGCATTCAGCAAGTTCTGACCAGTTCTGGAGAACCGGAAGCGGAAATTTTGAGTAGTTCGGAGAACCAGTAAATATCACCTCTGACTGGCCCCACCCCAATCTATTCTCTGCCTCCCGAGTCCCAGCTGATCGGGAGGAAATGGGAATTTTGCAGTAACCTTTCCCTGGAGTGGGGAGGAAATGGGGATTTTGCAGTAACCTTCCCCTGGAGTGGGATGGGAATGGAGATTTTACAGTATCCTTCCCCTGCCACGCCCACCAAGCCACACCCACAGAACCGGTAGTAAAAAAAATTGAATCCCACCACTGTTATGACAGCATTAAAAATGTGATTTATGATCGGTCCTCCCACTAACAATCATGGCAAGAGTTCCTGTGATCAAAATTAGGGCACTTGGCAACCACATGTATTTATGATACTTATGGTGTTCTGGGGGGGTCATGTGACAGTCATGTGACCCTCCCAGCTGGCTTCTGACAAGTAAAGTCAATGGGGAAGGCGGATTTGCTTAAGGACCATGCCAGTCATTTGACAACGGTGGCAAAAAAAGGTCGTAAAATTGGGTGCAACTCACTTAACAGCCACCTCATCTAGCAAGTTCTGATCGCACTTGTCCTAAGTTGAGGATTACCTGTAATGTTCTATTATTTCATGTTTAGGTTTTGTCTTATGAACAGTCACAAGATCAGAATGAGTATCTATTTAAATTCTATAAATAAACACAAACAAACGTTGCCACCTGATTAACAAGTATTTGAACTGTTACTTACTGCCCTCAACTGAGCCTTCAGTGATCTAGGAACAATCCCGCAGGCCTACTTTGCAGGGGTGTTGTGTGGATTAGGTAACACTCAGCTGTTAAAAAGGGGATGATGTGGGACGGAGCAATAGAAGGATATAGTGGCTGCTGGATTTCTTCCACATCCTCCTGAACTACAGGTAGTTCCCAATTTACAACCGTTCATTTAGTGACCGGTTGAATTTACAACGGCACTGGAAAAAGGTGCCTCATGACCGTTTTTCACACTTACGACCACCGCAGCATCCCCATCGTCACGCGACCAACATTCAGACGCTTGGCAACTGGCCCATATTTATGACCCATATTCCAGTGTCCCAGCGCTCCACAAAACCCCTGTTACCTTGTTTCCCCCAAAATAAAACATCCCCTGATAATAAGCCTAATCAGGCTTTTGAGTGCATGGCAATAAGGCCAAGCGCTTATTTCAGGGTTCAAAAAAAAAAAAAAGACAGGGTCTTATTTTCGGGGAAACACGGTACTAATTTGCAGTGATTCACTGAACCACAGGCCTACTTTGCATGGGTTGTATGGATTAGGTAACACTCAGCTGTTAAAAAGGGGATGATGTGGGATGGAGCAATAGAAGGATATAGTGCCGTGATGGCAAACCTATGGCACGCGTGCCACAGGTGGCACACAGAGCCATATCTGTGGGCACGCGAGCATTGCCCTAGCTCAGCTCCAGTGCACATGTATGTGGCAGCCAGCTAATTTTCTGGTCTTCCAGGCCCACCGGAAGTCGGGAAATGGGCCGTTTCCTCTGGAGGGCCTCCGGGGGGCTGGGGAAGGCCGTTTTCATCCTCCCCAGGCTCCAAAAAAGCCTCTGGAGCCTGGGGAGGGCAAAAAACAGGCCTATTTGAACCGTGCCATCGCGTGACAAAAGCAGGGGGAGCGCGGGGGGCTCACGCGCGCAGACGCGGGGGGTGGGGCGCATTGAATTATGGGTGTGGGCACGCCTGCACGCACCCCCCCCTCCCGTGCTCCCCCCGCTTTTGGCACACGATGGCAAAAAGGTTAGCCATCCCTGATATAGTGGCTGCTGGATGTCTTCCACATCTTCCTGAACTACAGGTAGTTCCCAATTTACAAGCGCTCATTTAGTGACCGGTTGAAGTTACAACGGCCACATGCCCTTCACATCACCCCCGTTACTAAGTTGACCCGCTGCTGCGGTGATTCAGTGGCCAGAAAGGTCGCCAAAAAAAGGGGGCAAAGTTCCCTTAACGACTGTCTCGCTTAGCAACAGAAACCTTGGGACTGAACTGTGGTTGCAAGACAAGGACTACCTGTCCCGACGGGATGGAAGCCCTGTCTTCCCCACCCCACCCACCTTCCCACAGACGCTTTCCGAGCCAGACGTCGGATCCGGAGCAGCCGCAGGGAAAAAGCCTGTGGCTCAGCAGACTAAAAGCATTGCGATTAAATTGCAGCTGCCTGCAATTACTGCAAGTTCGAATCTCACCAGGCTCAAGGTTGACTCAGCCTTCTATCCTTTCTAAGGTAGGTAAAATGAGGACCCGGTTTGTGGCGGCAATAAGCTGACTTTGTATAAAATATACAAAAGTATGAAGACTATTGCTTAGCGCATTGTAAGCCGCCCTGAGTCTCCAAAAAAGGGCGGCATATAAATCAAATTAAAAAAACAAAACCCACCGGGCCGCCAGCCTGTCTCCCGGTTGCCCCGCTCTGAGCTTCCAGCCACCCTTCCGCTTTCCCCGCTCTGCTTGGGGAGGTTTATTTATTTTATTTATTTTTTATTTTATATCGAATTTATATACCGCCTTTCTCCCGAGGGACTCAGGGCGGTCTACCGCCAAAATAAAAACATCAAGTACAAACGTTAAAATACAATTAAAAGGATATATATCTATTTGGCCCCAATTAAAAGAATGACAAACCGATTAAAAAACATTTTAAAAATCGTTGAGGTTGGACTAGAAGACCTCCAAAGGCCCTTCCCCAATTCTGTGATTCTGTCCTTTATCCAGCCAAAGCCACCCCACCTCCGGCCCGTCAGGTGCGCTCGCCCACGCGGGCTTTTCCTCCTTTTTCAGCAGCCTAACCAAGGAGCCAGCCCGGGGGTGGGAAGGGTGGAAGCGGTCTCAGCCTCTCCGCCTCACGGCCCTTCTCTTCCAAATCGCGGGGGAGAGCCGAGAAGCCGAGCCCCGGCTGAAGGGAATGGCTTGATTCCGAAAGGCCGCTCCGGAGCCTCCCCGCGTGGGTTCGGCGGGTGCGCAGCAGGCGAACGAGGGGGGCGGGCGCGGCGCGATCGGCGGAGCCGGGAAAGCGCACAAAAGGCGAGCGGCTGAGGGGCTTCCAACCCCCGGCTCGGCCCTCAGAAGAAGCAGAAGCCAGGCAGCGGGGATGGGACGGCCGGATCTCCGGGGGTGGCAGCCAGGCTGGAGGAACCCACCGTTCCCCTCACCCCCGTCCCTGTAAGCCACCTACGTTAGTTTGTTCAAGTTGGCCTCCGTCCTCCGTCCGAAAGGCTCCCCCGCCAGTTGCCGGAGACGATCCGGTCCTTCAGGCCGGGAGGAAGGTGAAAACGACGGCGGCGGTGGCGGCGGTAGTGACTGCCGTGCTCGGGAGCCCCCGTTGCAAATCACACCGGAGCGGAACGTATTAAGGAAGGGCCGGGCTGGCTGGGTCTCCCCTCGCTTTTTCCCCTCCCTTCTTTTCTTTTCTTTCTTTTTTTTTCCTCCTTTTTTCCCAACCTAGCGGCCGAGGGTTTGAAATGCAGCTCGAGCTACACACACACACACACACACACACACACACACACACACACACACCCGTGGGAAGGCTTGGCCCGGCCGCGAGGGACACGGATTTAGGAGGAAGGGACGTGGGTTAGGGGCTGCCCAAGCGATCGGGAGGGGAACGGTGGGG
The DNA here is from genome assembly GCA_012654045.1 of Ptyas mucosa. Taxonomy (NCBI): domain Eukaryota; kingdom Metazoa; phylum Chordata; class Lepidosauria; order Squamata; family Colubridae; genus Ptyas; species Ptyas mucosa. Next base: position 20,460,192 of record WNWU01000013.1, read on the forward strand.
GGAGGGTTGGAGGAGGGAGGGAGAGGGCACGGCTCTTGGGCTGGGCTAGGTCAGCTTATGGGGGGGAGGGAAGACAATTGGGGGGGCGTAGAGGTCATCTAGTCTCACCTCTTTCCCAGGGCAGGATGCATTCAGAGTAGGTTTGGATTTGGGGACTTCCAATTCTGGGAAGTTGGAAGTCCGCAAGTCTTAAAAGTCACCCAAGATTGGACACCTTTGTACTGTAGACTAGAGCAGGGGTCTCTCCAACTTTGGCCGCTTTCAACCTGGAGGAGCAAAGCTGGCTGGGGAATTTTGGGAATTGAAGTCCTCCAGGTTGAAAGTGGCCAAGGTTGGAGAGACCCCTGGACTAGAGCATCTCTGACCGATGACCCTGTAGCTCAGTGATGGCTAACCTTTTTGCCATCGTGTGCCAAAAGCGGGGGGGGGAGCATGGTGGGGTCACACACACGCATGCCCACATCCATAATTCTATGCGCCCCCTCATGCTCCCCCACAATAGCCCAGTGGGCCTGTTTTTCGCTCTCCCCAGGCTCCAGAGCCTTTCTAGGAGCCTGGGGAGAGTGAAAACAGCCTTCCCCCTCCCCCCCGAGGCCATCCGGGGGCTAGAAACAGTGTTTCCTGACTTCTGGTGGGCCCAGAAGGCCCAAAAATCAGCTGGCCGGCGCACGCACGCATGCCGAAGCTGAGCTTGCGTGCCCACCGATATGGCTCTACGTGCCACCCGTGCCATAGGTTCACCATCACGGCTCTAGCTTCTCTGTCAAGACCTCTAGCATCCTGGGGTCAGGTCACCACTACTACCCTGACTGAACGCCAAACCCGAAACTTACATCTCTGCACATCGTCTTCCAAATCAGGGGAAGTTTCTCGGATGAGCCGCGTCTTTTACAAACCGCGTTTCTCAGCTTGGCCCGCTGAGGGCAAAGTCATTGCGCAAGAGGTAGGTGGGCAGCGTATAAATTTCATCAATGAAAATCCGAGGAAACAGGTTAAGGACGCCGTAGTACTAACGTTTTCTCGACAGCACGAAGTGCTACTGGAATAAACAGGTACATCCAGTGGTGGGATTCAGCCGGTTCGCACCACTTCGGGAGAACCGGTTGTTAACTTCCTGAGCAGTTTGGAAATCTGGTTGTTGGAAGAAATCATATGGGCAGAGAAGCGGTTGTTAAATTACTTGAATCCCACCACTGGGTACATCCCTCAGTTTACCCTCCGGAAAATTGAGATGAGTGACAGGGTTTGTTTATTAGATTTTTAACCCACCTTTATTACTTGATAAGTAACTCACAGTGGCAAAGATACCTTATTCCTCCTAGTTTCCCCACAACAATCCTTTGAGGTGGGTTGGGCTGAGACTGACTGGCCCAAGATCACTCAACCATCCCCCCCTCCCCCCCGCGCCCCCAGTGAGACTAGAACTCACCATCTCCTGGTAATTGGCCCAAAGTCACCTAGCTGGATTTCATGCCTAAAGTGGCAGTACATAGAACTCATAATATTCTTATTTCTAGGCCAGCACGTTAACCATCATATTCCCCTTTTAATAACTTTTCAAGGTTTTTCTTTTCATTTTGTAAGGCTGAGTGGGAAGAGGTGTCACTTTTCAAAGGTGTGAAATCTTTTGGGAGATATAGCCCACATTATGGTGCTTCTGTTTCCTTACTCCACTCCGCCCCTCTCCTCCTCTTCCCCGCCCGCAGAATTGGCTGGGAATTACTGAATTAAGACATAAATACTTCAGTATTTATTTCTTACTTCAGTGTCTTAAGCTGTAATTCTGGGCAGTTCATAGATGATTAAAACAAAGAACAAAAAACCCACCATAATACAAGCAGCTGCCCTGAGTCAGGATAAACTGCAAAATGCACATGGTAATGAGTCTTTGTAGCATTGTGGCTCATACCTGTAGAAAAAGCCAGATCGTTCTAGCGCAGGGATCTGCAACCTTTTTTATTTTATTTTATTTTATTTATATTTATATGCCGCCCTTCTCCGGAGACTCAGGGCGGCTTACAATGTGTTAAGCAATAGCCTTCATACTTTTTGTATATTTATACAAAGTCAGCTTATTGCCCCCACAAACCGGGTCCTCATTTTACCCACCTTAGAAAGGATGGAAGGCTGAGTCAACCTTGAGCCTGGTGAGATTAGAACTCGCAGTAATTGCAGGCAGCTGGATGTTAAATGCTGCCTTAATAGGAGGCATTAGCCTGCTACGCCACTCAGGCTCCTTAAACACTCAGAGCCATTTGGACCAGTTTCCCAAAGAAAAGAAAACACCGGGAGCCACAAAACCCTTCCCATGCCCGATTATTTCCTGAATGGCCACAAAACTAGCATATGTAGTTGAATTAAACTTGAGACTTTTTTTTCCTTAGATTTACCCACGGTTGGCCTACCGGGAGTCGAAAAGCTCATTAAATCGCATGCAGGCAGTTGTCGCACATTGGCAGTTGTGAGGCATATTTTGAGTGACAGGGAGCCGCAGCAGAGGGGTGAAAGAGCCACATGCGGCTCCAGAGCCACAGGTTGCTGACCCCTGTTCTAGTCCTATCCTAAATATAAGCAAGTTGGGGCCATGTGTATATAAAGGAGGCAGCATCTTTATAAGGAACACACTGCAACAGCCAAGACGTGTTTTCTGGATCCTATGGGATGCTATTGTTTTATTGTTGAAGTCAGGACGACACCAAATTTGGTAGCAGGTGCATTACTACCTTCAAGGCAGGAGGCCTCACCTACTCCATATCATACCACCTCCTGATTCCAATCACACAGCCCTACTTGACCCCCACTCCCACAAATAGCCACCTATGATATGGATCCAGCCCACAGGTGGTAGGTCTCATACTGCCCAAAACATGACCTAGTTCCATGAGTTTCACCAACTCAAAAGAATCCCCAAATGAAATGTGAGAGGTTACCTCGGTTGGCTCTGCTCAAGTAGCATCTAAACCAGAGCAGACACAAACAACTATTTGCCAAGAAACCCACAAATTTGTCCGGTCAGTCTATATGTGTCTTGCTCCTAACAAAACCCACCTCCCATTTCTGTAGTGTAATTGGGAAGTCTTGCATGTCTGTTGTTCAGCAAATCTTAGGTAGGTTAGAAAACCTTGCTACAGATTGTCCTTGATTTAAAATCATTCACTCAGCAACCATGCAAAATTACAACAGCTGACTTAGAACAACCATCACAGCATCCCCACAATCATAATCAAGAGCCACGGTGGCACAGTGGTTAGAATGCAGTACTGCAGGCTACTTCTGCTGACTGCCAACTGATTTGAAAACAAATTTATGCTCGCTGATACTTCCGCTATCAGGAAGATCAAAAACTTTGGGGAAGTGCAAAATGTTTTAAAGAAAAAAATACAATTTTCTCCGCAATTTTTTCTACTGGGTATAGTTAAAGACTTTACACTGGGTGAAACTAAACTGATTTTGTATATGGTGACAGCAGCTAGGTTGTTGATTGCCCAACATTGGAAGAGTGATGTCTTACCGACTGTTGACCAATGGACCCAGAAGATGGCTGGATTTGCAGAAATGGCAAAGATTTCAGCTTTTTTAGAAGATCAGACGCATGAGAAGTATATACAGGAATGGAAATTATGGATTGAGTATGTACAGAATAAGTATCAGACTAGAAAATATTATATCGCTTTTAGTTGAGATGATTATGTTAGTAAATATAGAAAAAAGATATGGAAGATTGAATAACATATATATTGTTTGGGAATATTAGTATTGCATATAATGGAAGTCAAGGGGGGAGGGAAGAGGGGGGAGGGGGAGGGCTAGGGTGGGGGTGGGATGAAATGATATATTGTCTTTCATATGTATTTTATAATGTTGGGTTGGGGGGGGAAGGGGGAAAGTTTGTATTTGTAAAACTTTTTCAATTAAAAAAAAATTGGCGCTACGAGCATCTGCCTCGTAGCGCATTTTATTATGTCGCCCCATCCCCTTCCAGCTGTAGCGGTTCCTTCCAGGTTTCTGCCCATCGCTCAATTGCAGCTTCCCGTCCTACTCCCGATGGCTTTCCGCACGGACGGGGCGGTGGCTGGCTCATCCCATCCAGTCAGTGTCATGCCAGTGGGGCGCAACATGCAGCTCGCGCAGGAGCGGTGATATGTGGGAGCACCATGCTGCTCCTGTCACTACCTGCGCGGCTGCGTTCTGGACCAGTTGGAGCCTCCGGGTGCTCTTCAAGGGGAGCCCCATGTAGAGAGCATTACAGTAGTCTAGGCGAGAGGTGACGAGGGCGTGAGTGACTGTGAACAGGGAATCCGGATCAAGAAAGGGCCGCAACTGGCGTATCAGGCGAACCTGACAGAAG
>WNWU01000013.1:20464939-20492690 GCA_012654045.1 Ptyas mucosa
GTGGACTTCAACTCCCAGAATTCCCCAGCCAGCCAGCATGGCTGGCTGGGGAATTCTGGGAGTTGAAGTCCACAAGTCTTAAAGTGGCCAAGGTTGGAGAATCCTGTTCTAGTCCAACCCCCTGCTCAAGCAGAGACTACTATTTCAGACAAATGGCTATCCAGTCTGTCCTTTAAAGCCTCCAGTGTTGGAGTACCCACAACTTCCGAAGGAAAGTCATTCCACTGGTTAATTGTTCTGTTAGGAAATTTCTCCTTGGTTCTAGGTTCTCCTCGTTTAGTTTCCATCCATTGTTTACAATTAGATTTACAATTAATTTACAATTTGATCAATCTGACCTGTAAATAAAGCCAGGCTAACTATCTTAATGCTTGTGCAGAGATGTTGGTGCCTGCTGTCTTCAGCACCCTTAACTTGGCTCACTCGGGCTGATAAGCAATGGGAACTGTAGTCCCAACACATTTGGAGTGTACTATTCAAGGATGACCGAGATACACTCCAGATAGCAATTTGCTCCATGTAGTAGCAGTCAAAAGGCACAATATTCCAGGAGTTTCTTACACAAGACCCTGACATTTGCATATGAAAGTCTTATTTACCTGTATCTTCAAATGAAACTGTTTCATTCACACCATCAATCGCCATGCCTTACATTACTCTGAATTCTTTTTGCTAATCAGCTAATCGGTCATTTCTATTTTGCATCTGTATCCTCATAGTATCCAATTTGTTGAGTTTCAAACCTTCCCTTTTTGAGTTTTCATTCACTGTATTGCAATAATAAAAATGCAATAAAGCTCAGGCATTTCACGATTTGCTTAGTGCTAGTGATTTTTATCATTTCAAACTGGCTTTGAAGCAGACATAGTCCAAACTTACTGGGCTATTTATCGATCTTCCTTGGAAATAAGCTGTAGTCAAAAATAGATACAATCAATGTACAATGATAAATGTTGAAAAAAGCATGCCAAAATATAAAGTACTTTTAAAAAGCAATGCTTGGTTATCACATAAAACTGTTTAGGAAATGAAGTATTTAAATGTATTCTCACCAGAAGTACCTTCAAGTACCTTCAGCTGTAGGTTTCTCAAACAGATCCATTATAGCACAATGTACATACTTACAAATTCTAGCTCCAAGTCCTTTGCATCCGTTTTCTCTATGGATTGGGATAGAAAGTATACATATGTAACACAGTAATTATGCCCTCCACCCACAAAACATATCCTTAAGGTGTACTTCAGGAACAGATTTCAAATGTAGGAAGCTTTAAGAGTCAACAAAGAAGCAGGGTAGCCATTTGAGGACTGCAGGGTAATGCACTCAACTCAACTACAAAGTCTCTACATTTCTGTTTATTGAGACAAACTAATTAAAAGGCACAAACATGGGGCGTATGTTTACATGACATTATAACAAACATATACATTAAAAGTGTAGGAATGTGTTCTTTTTGCTACACAGGAAGTTCCTAAGCTTTTATATATACAAAAGTTGTACAATTTGATGTCCTAAGGTACAAAAGTTCATTTATAAAATTATTTTACACTAAATTCTATTATTTTTTCCCCATTTTTTACTATGTAGTCCAAGCCCCTAGAACCATTTTCACATAATCTGGACATCAGTCTAACCCCAGACATTTGCCTCAGAAATACGAAATATGTTGCTTTTACACTGACACGATGGGTATAAACACAAAAACAGTAGACTTCCACCCTCTCAGGTTTGCCAGCATCCCATTTTTTTAAAAAAATGAAAATATTGATTGCTATTGGATTGGCATCCTTGCTCTGAGCAAAGCCTCTCAGTTTTTCCCTTCCAATTATTTCTTATACTGTCTTGGCTATAGGGTACGTCTTTAAAAACAAAGATTAAAAAGTGACTGTGACATGATAGCCTAAAAAAATTGCTTCCCTAGATTTTCCATCCTACTTTATGTACAGATAAAATAAAGGATGTATTCTTGGGTATTTTAATGGGACTGTTTGGCAGGGAAGGAGAGGATTTCCCTTCACTGGATAGGTCAGTTAATGGAAAACCTCCACAAATCAATAACTATTTGTTAACACAATTAACTAAAAGTACAAATGATGGTTGTTGCTTCTTCTGCAAATATTTACAAAGTTGAAGAAATCTGCACAACACTTGATTAAAGGGGGGAAACAAAAAAGGTAAAAAAAAATGAAACACAAAATAATAAGATGCACTCTCTTGGCTTGTCCTGAAGGGGCATCCTAACTAGTTAGTGGTTAGAATAAAAACTGTATACCATTTTATAATATAAGACAAAAAAAAAAACTTTCAGCGAACAACACCTGCTCTCGTCACTTCAGCAGGTTCTGCTTGAGAGAGTGAGAGCAGACACATGTTCTACCCAGCACTTCCACAGTCTTCAAGCTTAAAGCCATTTTTCCATGTTTCAAAGCTCACTGTATGCTCTCCATAATAAAAGAGTCCCAGCTGGATTTCGACTAGAGACCGCATTCACGTAGATTTCAAATCCTATTCTACCAGCCACAGCTGTTCCTTGCCAAACATGAAACAGTTCTTTTTTATTTTTTTTTTTTAATATGCTGACTATTAGGTTATATTCCCTTAGGGTAATATGTCACTTACTATTTACATTTCCAAAATACCAGGTCATAATCCCTATTGTTATTTAGAAGTTAGAATGATAAAAGTTACCATATGCTTTGCATATCAGAGTTGGTATCACTTTTCCCATAGGGAATTCGGCCTGAAATCATCATATTCCCAAAAGGTAAAATGCATAATTACTTAAATGCATTTTTTAAAAAATAGGACCATGAAATGTATTTACTTAAAAAAAAAAGAAAGAAAGAAACGCTACAATACTTTCTCAATCAGAGAGTCGCAGAGCTGGCCAGTTAGTGATTCATCTCCACACTGTAGTTATGGAAATCTCCATATATGGAGCCTTCTAGTGTTTAGATAAAGAGGTTTTTTTTTTCATTTACAATTTCCTCAGTTACCATTAATGATAACTTTTCAAAAAAGTTTAGGAACTGGGCTCAGTTGTCATCTGATCTTCTTCAAATATCATTGCCAGTTTAAAGGAAAGAAAAAGACCCAGAAATAAGTCAACAGCCAGCCAACTGAACAAGGATTTGATTATGCTGTTTTTCCCTTTAAACTGGAGCATGATTTTTTTTGCATCAAATGAATTAGCCTAGTTTCATTACTATGAACTTAAAAAAAGGTTAATTGCTCTTAAGGATTTGTTTTCTATTCTTCTTTTTAATACTGCATGAAGTTTTTGCTCTAGATTTTTTTTTTTACCAGGGGGGAGAGGTTGGCAATGCCTGGGGAAGGAAAGGCATGCTTTCCACAGGTCTCATGGCTATATTTAAAGGGCCAGCTAATGTCATTGGTGTTGGGAGATTCATTGGTGAGGTGATAGTAACTGGATGTGCGATGTTCACTGGAGCAGTGACTGGAGTTGGTAAATTGACAGGTGTGGTGAGTGTTAACGGAGAAGTCATGGACAAAGGGCTGGTTATGGTAACAGGGTGGCCTAAGCTCATTGGGCTGGAGATGTTAACCGCACTCGAAACATTGGCTGGGCTTCTCATATTCATTGCAGCAGCCACAGTGACTGGGTTGGTGATCGTCCCGGATGCCACTGAGGAGGTTATGTTGAAGGGAGTAGAGAGAGTCACAGGCGTAGGGGCAGCAGTGGACGTTTGGCACAAGTTGGCAGCTTCTAGAAAACAAGAGAAGAGATGACACCAAAGTTGTGGCTTTACAAATGGACAGAGCAGAGAAGATTCTGAAACACCAAAAGGACAGTCCTTAGAATAAATTTTGATGCAAGCTTTTCCAATGCCAGTCAGCTCTTATCTACAAACCCCTTTCCCACTGGACATTTAGACCTTTCCGACTCTAGCCCATTTTGCTGACAGCTTATGCCACAATAGCAAAAACCTACAAATCACAATGCAAGTTGCCTATCAGCAATTAAGGGCTTGCAGACAAGTTAAGAAGCCTGTGTCTCATGTATTCTGGTAAACTTTACATTTTTTAAATAACAATGAATATATTATGTGCTTTAATAGTTTCTATTAAGTTTCTGTTCATTATACAATAACAAATATTCTCAAGCAGAATACTCTGAAATGCGATTATTAAACACTAATTCTACAACCTATAATATCTTCAGTCATGCAATTCATCTGTGTTCAAGACATCTGGCAATTTTTAGTAATAAAAAGAGGGGGATTTGTTCATTAAAGCAGCACAGTATTAGCAGAAAGTCCTCTGAAGAGGAATATTATAAGTAGAGAGAGTGTACATACCGAATGGTACGTACTCTATAGCCTTCTCAAAGTTGTACTGACATTCTGTGAAGGTTTTAAAAAGTCATTATTAGGGACCGATACACAAAGCTAGTTTTCACTATTACCTGCTTATTTCATTTTAAAATAAATTTAACCACAACTTGTGGAATCATTCAATCAGTGTCGTATTTTAGTTATTGTAAAACCCCAGTCAATAAGATGAGTGCATCAAACCCCACCAGTCAGGTAGCTTTCACCTCGATTAAGAATGGATTCCCTCTGGAAACAGAAAGAATTTGGCTCATATTGTAACACCAAGAGCACTCTGCCACTATTTGAGCTAGGGACAGCTGGAAAGCTATAAAGTTAGCTACTTTTATATATCAGCACCACCTGCTGGCTATCAATAAAATACTCGTGTTCCTATGGAGTTTTGGGGGGCGGGAGAACTTCTGGTATTAGGAAAACCAGCGGCAATTGGGAATTTCAGCCTAAACCAATAAACATACAATAAAAGCCATTCATGTCAACTTGGGGTATATCAGATCATATTTACCAGCCAACAACATGGTTTTCATGAGAGGCCTAGGCTACTGACTCCAGTGCATGTAAGAGAGCAGGATGCATTTACGAAGACCAAGAGAACGCAGGTGGTGCAATGCAAGGGAAGGACCCGGGGTGCTTCTCATTGTGTTGAGCAATTATTATGTTCAGTATGGCAACTGCAAACGTGTACCCCAAAATACTTCAAAGGGGGAGAGCTCAAAGTCCAGCCTTATAATACAAGCTATATAAATGTATCTGACCCTACCTTGCTTGACCGAAGTTGGCCTCAGAGTCTGTTGACTTTCTGTAATCAAAATTGGGAGGTGGAGGAAAGGTGTTGCAATTAAGCCATTCAATGATACATAATTCTAGTTTTCCCTTTCCCATAACATCATACAGATTGTATTTGAGCATGTGGACGATTAAAAGGTCTAGCTCCAGGTGTTTATGTCTAGCATGATTTAAAGGCTATGTTCACAACAGCCAACTAAATCAAGGTACCAAATTAACCCATTTTCTAAATTTGCTGCATAACGAATCAGCAGCTAGCCAAACAGCCTGGGTTCACAGCACACCCATACACACACAAAACTTTTCAAAATAAACATTAACTGAGCTTAGCTACCAGGTTCTGAGTTGGTTATGCATGGAATGAGCCTGATTGTATGAGAAGATCAATGCAGCATAGTTCTTTCAAGCCTGACCTGCAGGGCCTCTCGCCAATGGTTGTTCCAAATCAAAATTATTTTTTGATCTCACAATGCCAGAGCAGACTCTTTACTGTTCACTACCAAAGTTCTGATGCATGTATGAGCCCGACTGTATGAGAAGACTGATGCTGCATTTAAATGTCCTGATCATCATGCTCCTTAGAATACTGAGCATATATAATGGTATTCTATATAGTAACTCAAAACCAGGACCCAGAAATTCATTTCACATTACTGTACGTGAGGGGAAAAAGATGTGCTGAAGGAATTTTATCTAACACAAGAGGGAAACCAAAAGCAGTAACGTATATAAGCTTCAAGATGCCAAACATCTCCCTTGTGTGCCAGGAAGCCAGAGCAAGGACAACAATCAGATTTACTGCTTGGGTTTTAAGCAGTTCGTGCTGCAACTGGTCTGTGCCTTAGCCATTCAGCTCTACTTTTAGAGGCAACACAATTGTTGCATTTTACCATACAGCTATGTGGTGTAGCCACCAGGCTGCTGGACTAGCACCTTGTTCAAGTCATCCACAACTATGTTAGCTCACTGGGTGACTTTGTACCAGCTCTTATCACTCGGTCTAATATACCTCACAGGTTGGTGGTTGGAGGAGAGAGTGCTATATATGCTGCCCTGATCTTCTGGTGAAAAGGTGCGATATCAATTCAACAGGTAAGACTGCTGAGCCTTCCACGCAAGAGAATCAGAATCTACCAAAATTAATCATGCCACTTCTGCTTTCCAACCACCCTTCTGCTCTCTTTATCCCTAATCCTCCCATTAGGATTCCTTCAGAGATTACCTTCCTTTCTCATTTTCAGAAATTACACAAATGCTTATTCTGCAACCACGTAAAAGAACATTTCTTATATGTGGCGGAGTTTTGAGCTATCTTGAGGAATGATCACTGCCAATCATCTGCAGGATCCCAGGCTCTCTTCCACCACCAGCATTTTTCTCCTTAAAAAATATTTTTTGTAGCTCAGGGCTGAACTGTGGGGTCCTTGGTGCTTTTCTGAGCTTGCTTAGAGTCTAACACTGATGATGTTAACTAGTTGGTAATTAAACATCTGCAAGAAAGCAACCAAGTTCAGAGAGCACCAAGGACCCCACATTTTCCCCCTTTTTGAGATGAAGGTATGTTCTGCTCCTCAGGGAGCTCAGTATTCCATAGGTCGCTCTATCTCATGCTCCAATACCAGCTTCCTGAAAACTGCTGTTCTCTGCATGCAGAGAAAAACGGGGACCAAGCTGCTAAAATTCTTCATATGCATCAGCAGTAGAATGAAAACACACATTTAGAAGAATTAAGATTTATAGCTAATCTGAAAAATGAATGGAAACTCTTATAATTCAGCATGGTGCATCATATGTACTTAAGCAAATAAGATTTGAACTGCAAAAATCCAGGCCATAGAACACAACAGATGGCTGTGGTCCAGTTACATTCTCAGTTTAAACGTGGAACAAAAGTAAGCCATAAGGTTAGAGCAGGATTATATGTCTGTGGATGCTCTAAAGATTGCCACATGGAAGGAGTTCATTCACTGATGGATTCAGCATATCAAGCAATCTCATTTTTACAAAGCATTTGGAGAAGACTAAGCAAGAAATATACTCAAATCTATTCATGAAAGTTTATTATAGGCTTCTTCAAAACTCAAAATTTCAATCAAGGGAAGGGGGGAGTTGTGCAGGGAAGAAAAGCCAGGCGGTTCCTTCTCAATTCACATTTCCTTGGCATGTTTAACACAAAACATATTAGGCTCAGTAATATCCTTCTATAGAACTCCTAAAGCAGTGTGGTTTAACAACAAGTCCATCGACTTGTAAAAAGTAAAAATTAAAACAAGACATCAATTCAAGGGTGGAGAATGCTACAGATCTCTAATCTGCATAGTAGACTCTGAGTATATACTACTATACTTTTGAGATGCTTTGCAATGAAAGTGATATCGATTTAATACAATATAATATCGATAAATGCTATTTTAAACACTGAATTAGATGCCTTTGTAAAAATGGCTATAGCAATAAAAACTGCTTATTTTATGTACAGTAAGCCATCAAAACACATGTAACTCTCCCCTTCCCTTGATATGGAGAGAACAAAGACACATACATGCATACGCACACATACACACACAATTCCATATGAAATTCTAGTTCTTTCACATTCTAATTGCTATTGAACATCTTGTCTTACTAGTTAAAAGCGAATGGCTCATAAAAAGGCAACCAAATGCCACCAACAGAAGTCACCATAGCAAAAGAGAACCCTAGCAAATTTTATTTGTAAAAACAAACAATAGGTAAAGCAACTTTATAAAACTGAAAGACAGATAGATGCAACTGCAGTAAGACTGGCATCAAGTTCAAGAATCATGGAGGTTGGCTGTCTTCTAGCCAAATTAGTGTTTTAGAAAAACTGAAATTATCCACCTTATGAAAAATTATAAACCAGTTTAAGTGTTCAGGCTTCCTCCAAGCTGTAGAGATTTTCCTCTATGGAAGTCTGGAAACCAGTGTGATAAAGTGGCCCTCTATCTGTATCAGACTGACGTGCCAATGAGCAACTTAAACTGACAGCTAGGATTTTGAGTATCTGTTATGCACAAAACTGATTACCGTATTTTTCAGACTATAAGATGCACCGGTCTATAAGATGCACCAAGATTTCGAAGAGGTAAGAAAAAAAAAAGGGTTTTGCCCTCCCCAGCCCCCAGGAGCACTCTAAAAGCCTCCCAAACTCTCTGCGCACCCCATTTTTCACAAAAACTGCATTTTGCCCTCCCCCAGGAACACCCTGCAGGCCTCCCAAACCCTCTGCGCACCCTGTTTTTGCAAAAAAAAAAAGGGGGGGGGGCATTTTTCGCAAAAATGGGATGAGTAGGACAGGGCTTCGGGAGGCCAAAAATGGCTGTATTCAGTGTATAAGACACACCAACATTTCCACCCTCTTTTTTTTGGGGGGGGGGGTGTTTATACTCCGAAAAATACGGTAAGTAACAAGAAAAGCCAGATCGTCTCAGAAATCATGCTCTCAACTTGAAAATAGGGCAAGAGATCAAAATTTTGACATAAACAACAATGGGCAAGCTGGTAAGCCACATCTCCTGGCTTTCATAAAGTAACTGCTTGACATAATCAGGAAGTAAAATCTATGACAAGCAGGCTGATCACCACAATCACCAGAGATTATCAAGTAGCTCTTACCCCCTGCATGAATTTACTCCATGTTTCCTGCAGGCTATACCAGTTATTTATACATATGCAAGATGAACTCCAACAGTCCGCCACCATCAATTTTTACCTTTCTTTCTTGCTTTAACTGCTTCTTCCCATAGTCTCAAAGTCTCAACTTGTTTTCCAGGCCAGTTTGTGACATGTTGTTGCTGTGGTTGTTGCTGCTGCTGCTGCTGCTTCTGGTTGTTGCTCTCTTCATTCATACAAGCTGTTCCAGCCACATTATTTTTTAAGAAAGATGCAAAAATACATATGGGTACAAATTAGAATTTTCTCAGTTAGAAAGAAACTTGAAATTAAAAACCACATTTTACAGACTTTGAACACAGTATTATTTTTCCCCCATAATAAAGAACAAACAAGTGATTTTGTTAGTTTAGCACAAGAACAGTTAAGCTTTTGGATTCTTGTTTGCCATCAGAAGGAAATTGTTAAGATATAATCCCTACTGAAGTTTCTATCAAATCTACAAAGCTTGGAGTCTGCCATGACTGGAAGATCTGATAATTAAATGGAGTTACAGAAATATAATACAAGCTAGAATCTATCTTATTCATCTCAAGATATAAAGAGCAGGTATTTTAAATATTCTAGTATTGATAAGAGGGAGGGAGAGTTTTAATATCTTTGTGTCTTATTTAAATTGTACAATTTTTAAGGCAGTGTGATTTTACCCTCTGCTGAGACACATCTTAGTTTCAGCCACACAAGATCAACTGCATTTTAAACACATTTAAGAAAACTGAATCCCTATCATGAAATCTACTGCTGGTGTTTCTTGACAAACGTAGCTTAACCCTTTCTAACCATTAAGGGTTTTAAGAGGACTTCTATTAGAAGGGAGACATAGGTAGTCCTTCACTTACAACCACAATTGGGACCAGAATGTCCATTGTTAAGCAAAGTAGTCGTTAAATGAGATATGCCCAATTTTATTATCTTTTTTTCCCATAGCTGTTAAGTGAATCCCCGCAGTTGTTAAGTGAGTCATGTGGTTATTAATCAAATCCAGCTTTCCCCACTGACTTTGCTTTGTAATCAGTGATCAGTTGGGAAGATCACGTGATCCTGAAATGCTGCAACTGTAGTAAATATATGCCAATTGCCAAGCACTGGAATTTAAATCATGTAATTGTAGAGACAATGCAATGGTCGTAAATATGAGAACTGGATGTAAGGGTTTTTTTCAGTGGCATTGTACTTTTGAATCGTTACTAATGGAACAGTTGTAAGTCAAGGACTACCTGTAACTGCTTTCCTTCATGTAAATGTATACTGGAACTACAAAATTTCTATAATATGGATTTGCCAAAATGCAGCAAATAGCCCTAAGACATACTGAGTGTATACACAGAGGAAAGGAGGATGTAGTTGTTTCTTCCATAGTGATCACAGCTGTTGCTACAACAAACAAATGGGAGGTAATAGGAAGTTTCCACCGTAAAGGCTAATACAATATTTAATATCATTCAACAAAAAATGGAATGCAAACAATCTTTAAAATAAATACAAGTTATCAATCTTGCAACAAGCATTTTTAATCAGCATACTAAAACATATCAAATTTAAACCATGGCTACTCACATGCAGGAAGATGTAGATTTTCTTGCTTGAAAAAACCAAATTCTGCAATGTAAATGAAACAGCTCTGTATAATTTATTGTACTGAGTCTGAGTAATAGATACAACTTATATTTTTGATATGGAGAGCCTGAATGAAATTCCTGTCAAGCCATGAAGCTCATGAAATTGATTCAGCCTAACTTACCTTCCCTGTATTGTTGCAGGAACAAAAGATATTCGGAACAAACCAAAACCTGAAAAACTTAGGACAGGAATAGCAGTATTGGGAAGGACTAGTCCAAAACCCTACACACTAACTTTTGATTACATAGATTCCCATGACTTAATATTTAAACAGTTGCATTTTTCTTAAGCATAAATTTATATTATTTCATCGATGTTTGGGCAACCATGGAAATAGGGCCGAGATATGGGCCAAAAAGTATCCATTTACACAGATGCTTTCATCAAACGTGATCTGCATAAGCACAAGAAGGAGATGACACAGCTGGCAGACAAGTCTTGTAGGCAAGATTTAGGCAACAGGTGGCAGATGTCTTTTGACATGTTCTATAACTGGAAAAAAGCTAGCACACAAGAAAAAATATTCTATTGTAGGTGGGATTCTTGTGCCATAATTGTAGTTTTAGAACAGCTAAAAAAAACCATGTTCTTTTAGGTACACAGACTATTGTACTACCTCATCTCTTTACTGTCTCATTCTATTGCATTCAGCAACCAGAACTCATTGTAATCCACAAAAAAACTAACCTTCATAGAATGCCTGCCTAAACACTAAGTAAAATCCTTACACAACTTAGTTAACTGTTTACAAACATAGGCTAGAATTCTGCAAATTTTGAATATAACCCTAATCTACTATTAGAGAAACCCATGGTAAATGCATCCATAGATCTTCCTGTTTTATTTGCCACCACAAGTGGGCTTACTATTTTGTTTGCTTATACAGGTAGTTCTCGACTTACAACCACAATTGGGATGGGAATTTTGGTTGCTAATTGATCTGGTCATTAAGCAAGTCATTACATGACTGGACGAATTTACCATTCGTCCAGTCATCGTACCAATGACCATGTGGAGGTCATTCAGCATATCATGTTGTCCTTAAGAAAATCCGCTTTTCTGATATTTTTTGTCAGAAGCCAGATGGAAAAGTTGCAAACTGTGATCACATGATCATAAGACACTGCAACCACCATAAATGTGAGCCAGTTGCCAAGCACTCAAATGGTAGTTACGTGCCTGTGCAACTCAGAGGCCTGTGCCTCTGAGGGCAGGTTGTAAGTCACTTTTTTCTGAGGCTGTTGTAACTTCAAATCATTGTTAAGTAAATGGTTGTAAGTCAAGGACTATCTGTAGTATGATCACATTTGGGCTTCTAGTTTAGGGATTGAAGGAAATGGAAGGTTTCAGAAAGAAACCAAAGTGAATTATCGGTCTGACAAAGTCCAGTAATCTCCAAATCTTCCCCAATTAAACTTTTTACAAATGTTTGACATGACTGGGCATTTTTGCTGAACCGGCTGATGATTTTACCTTCAGTAATATAACTGCATCAGGATGAATACATGTTTTTTCCAAGTACTTGTTTGGTAGCCAGTCATAGCATGCCAAAAACACAGAAGCAGCAAAGACAGCTGAAACCAATCCTTGCACAGATTCCAAACTCTTTGGAGACACTGCAATCGAAGTTTTAAACCTGGCAGTTTCAGACTGTTTTTTCTAAGAGGAAAAAGAAGTTTCCAAAAACCTCTCCCATCACTATAAATTCCCATCTTCATGGATCTAATGTATAAGATACCAGTCCCATCTTATATGATCTAAATCATCAGGGTTTTTTCTCCCCAACAATTGCATGCGCTACATCGGAGGGCAAAACAAAGTCTTTTTTTAAAAAAGGTAGCCACTTACTTTTATTGATGCCTTGTTTACAGGTATTACAATTGATACTTTGGCTCTGCCCATGAGTCTTTAAGTGGCTGGTAATATATGCTGCACTCAGAAGTTTACCACAGATATTACATGACACTTTTCCTTCGTGGCGCACCATGTGAGTCCGCAGCCTGTCTTTGGTAGCAAAGGCAGCTGTGCAGGTCTACACAGAAAGAAACAGAAGGTCTAAAGCAGAATACTCTTACTGAACACTAAGTTTAATAGTTAACTGTAAGTGCATGATAAATACCTTGAATTCCCCACGATAAATCTCTGCAGAGGAATGTAATGCCATTCAGTTCAAAACTCTGCATTTAATGCACCCCAATAAGTACATGAATAGGACATAATTAAACAAGTAGGTGTATAGCTCCCACAATAACAATGCCTCTCACTACATACAACTTTTATAAACAAACTAGCAAACCTAAATTTGGACTGTAGTAGTACACAGGAAAGATATTTTGCACATGTATAAAGGGTCAGGAAGAATCATGATTAAGTACTCTTAGCAGAACAAAGTTTTCGATCTGGAATTACTGGACTATAACATTACATGAAGCTTACTGAATTAAAATAAGATACAAAAATGCTTTAATTCTCACATCGCAAACAATAATTATTATAAATTGATGTGTCGCATAGCTCCCAGCAACTCTGGGTGATTTACAAATTGTTAAAACATTTAAAATAAGTAACAGTACAAGAAACAAAAAACAAAGATGAGAGAAAACAAACCCAGATGGGAACAAGGGAGTGGGATGTCAACTGTCCTTACCTAAGGGCTGGATGAAGAGCCATTAGCAATACTATTTAAACTACTCTGACTACCTTCAATGCACATATAGCCAGATAAAATTAAATTGACCATACTAAGACACAGCAGCATATTTCTACATGTTGGGATTAAATAAACTATGTGTAAGAGTTGAATATTACTCAGGTATAAAGAGAACCTTCATTCCTTAAAGCAAAGGCACTAATCAGGTTGACACAGTGTTTTTATATATCCTAGCAGATCAAGGTAATCTCCCATAACAATCTCCTGATAATGCCCCTGGACATGATTTTCTTTTCCATTATTCAGTTACATTTTAAAAAGCCAAAAACAGATTGAAAGTCATGAATCACCCTTTCTTTTAAATCAAATCATTTAATGGCCAAAATGAGTCATCAGGAACAGCTTAGAAACACAATGATAAAGCTAAACAGAAGAGGATTAGAGATTTTTTTTTAAAAAATAAACTTTGTACATTATTAGCCCACCTTAAAAAATGCTAGCCTGCCTAAACAAGTGTAGAGTCTGACATTAGAGGCAAAATGACAAGCTGGACAAAGGAAAAATAACAAACCAACAGAGATAGGCAATCTTTTGGTAACCAGAGAACTCTTTATTTTTTAAAAGACAAGCCACGGTGGATCATGTGGCAAGGTAACATGGGCAGAGCCATGCTATACCATAGGAAGGCCCTGGATTAGATTAGATTAGATTAGATTAGATTAGATTAGATTAGATTAGATTAGAATAGAATAGAATAGAATAGAATAGAATAGAATAGAATAGAATAGAATAGAATAGAATAGAATAGAATAGAATAACAGAGTTGGAAGGGACCTTGGAGGTCTTCTAGTCCAACCCCCTGCTTAGGCAGGAAACCCTACACTACTTCAGAGAAATGGTTATCCAACATCTTCTTAAAAACTTCCAGTGTTGGAGAATTCACGACCTTCTGGAGGCAAGTTGTTCCACTGATTAATTGTTCTAACTGTCAGGAAATTTCTCCTTAGAACTAAGGTGCTTCTCTCCTTGATTAATTTCCACCCATTGCTTCTTGTCCTACCCTCAGGTGCTTTATCCTGTTCCCCCAGGTTTAGGAATTTGCTTTTTAATCTCGGTATTAGGTTATTTGAGGGCTCACACTAAATACTCCTTTTGTGCATTTTCACCTTCAAAACTCTTCATTATTATAACCAAATACATGCACACTGGACAGGATAAAAATAGTTCTAACATAATCACCTAGATTTTGTATTTCCAAGAATAGGGAGTAAACTATTACCTGCTTATTTCTTTTTCTTGAGGCATAGAATCAAGGGACCTTGGAGGTCTTCTAGTTCAACCCCTTGCTCAAGTCATGAAACCTTATACCATCCCAGACAAATGGATGTCCAATCTTTTTTTTAAAAACCTCCAGGATGAAGCACCAGTAATTCTGGGAGAATGCAGCCAAACTCCATCTCTGGCCTGACAAAACCCATTTTGCAAACTTTGGAGGCTCTTTCACTGCATTTTAGAATGGATCTGCCACATTCATAAATATTTTCTACTATCATTCTTTTTTTTGGGGGGGGGGGGTCGATTTTAATAACTTATTAATGAAGAGTTTTTTGAAAACTGTAAAACTTGCAATTATTTTGTAAAGCTTCAGTTGGCCTAGTAAGCATCAGTCCGTTAGTTTTTTTCTCATGACTAATTTTTGGCTGTGGTTGCTCACGCGTGACTTCCTCTGTCTCATAACTTTTTCAACCTATTCCCAATAAGCTTTCTAACTCTTTCTGATTCTTACTTAATCAAGTTCATGGGGATAATGCCCAGGCTGAGGCCTTTATTAACTTCCAATGTATTTTTTAAAGGATAGCCTTCTGAACCAAGCTCACTTATTTCAATTTCCTTATCAGCAGAAGCATTTGACCAGTCTTTCTTTCGTGATTTTTTCCAGAGTTGCCTACGGTTCTAGTGTTTCCTGCCGGTGTCTGTCCATATTAATCAGGCCCAACCCTCTCTTTACCTTTTAGAGATTAGCTATGTGCTGTCCAAGGGTCATAATGGGGGTTAATTTTAATACTTGGCTCTGAACCCTCCATTTTATCTAATGATGTCTAACTTCAGAGTTTACTAGAGTCCATTTGGGTGTCTTAATAAGCTAAGCAATACAGATCAATAAAAAAAATCTTACTTGGCATTTGAAGGGTCTCTCTGTAGAGTGAACATGTTTGACATGACAACTTAAGTGATCAGGTCTGTGGAAAAAGAAGACAAGTAGACACAAGAAAAGCAAATTGTTACACAAACACAGAATTAATCAATTATTCAATCCAACATCTTGCACAAGAGGAATTTCCCAGATACACAAACCTATGATCTCAACTTTTCTGAGAAAATCTTCATAATATCACAAAACTTCAGCTACACACATGAGTTTCCTGTAATTATTGTAAACCTCCCCTGAAAAATCTAAATTGATAAAAATTATCTTAAGGGCTATTAGCCATTTAAAATGGGAGATTGTCCAAGCAAAATGGAGGCTATGTGACTCCACAATACTGCTAAATTAATGCCTTATATAGTAATGCTTACAAAAGGTGCTAAAAAAATCCCTATACCTTCACTACCAGTCAGAGGCAAGCTACGTAATTTAATTTTGAATTTATAATTCAAACAAGCAGTATAGTAACAAGCAGTTATTTCCCACCATTAGCAAAGGTTGACTGCATATTTAAATGCAAAGATACCTCTCCTGGTGTCCTCTTCCCCATCTCCATCCCCCCATCCCCGTTTCTTACTTTCCTATTCCAATTCCTCCCACCCTCCCACCCATCGCGAACGCAGAATGAAAATCCAATACTTGAGCTCGCCTGGGATTTTCTACATGGTACCTCGAAAAGCCTTTTCCACAAACACCACAGGTGTAAGGTTTGGTGATGCCACCCTCATGAGACCTCACGTGATAGGTCATGCGGTCCTTCCTTTTGAAGCGCTGATTGCAAATTGGGCACTCAAAAGGCTTTTCATCCGAGTGGGACAGCTTGTGTCTGTTTAGGTGATAGACATCCCGGAATGCCTTGCCGCACATCTCACAGGCGTGGTTCTTTTTCACGGGCTTGCTGGGCTTCTTCACAGTCTGTGTCCCTGGCATGGCTGTGGCACCGGCACTACTGCTTGGGTTGGTCGCGGAGGAAGACGTTGTGACTGTTGATAAGATGCCTGCAATGGTGGAAACCAGCGATGTCCGGCTGTTGTCCCCTGCAATGGTGGAGATTAGGGGCACCATTGTGGCAGGGGCTTTCTTTGGCCGTGACACCAGCTTTATCCCAGTATGGCAGGATTCATGGCGCCGCAAATGGTAGCTGTCCCTGAAGGCCTTGCTGCAGTATGTACATACAAAGGAGGTTTTCGGCTTCTCCTTTTTAATCCCAACAATGGCATCTTTTAGTGTTTCAGGTGGGGGTTGAGATTTCTGTGTTATCGGCAAGGGTAAAATGGGCTTCTGGTCAGGAGGTTCGACAGCTGAGCTCAGGAGAGGCAGCAAACTATTTTGTGCTGCTTGCTGTTGGTGATGCGATGCTTCATGTGCCTGAAACCAAACATTCATACCTTCAGAAGTGGGGGATGCAATGTGCAGTTGATCAGAAAAAACACACAATTTAGCAATCTACAAACAAAGATTCAACATATAACTCTGACTTAAAAAGAAACCGAAGGCACTTAACTGCTAAAATTCTTACATTCAAATGTTAACCATACAAATTACACCTTCATTTTTTAAAAGTAGTTTCTAACTAGAAACCAAAAACGATGAAAGTAAACTTTTGCAGATACTGTATTAGCACTCCACTCCATCCATCTATCCAACTATCCATCCATCCTCTACCCCACCATAATCAAACAATTTTCGGTAGCCTTCAGGCTACATGAACCAAAGTTAAAATATCTATGGGGAGGTTAAATGCAATCAAAATGATAGCAATAACAAGATCAGAAAGAAAATAACAAGAATAAAACAAATAAATAAAACAAAAAATAACAAGAATAAAACAAAAAGCAAGATGGCATCAGGTAAGGCTTCTGAATCAACTGTTTTTAAGTTTCCAGAAAGCCAACAAGGGGAGGCCTCCCCTTGTTCCAAAGCTCCAGTGCTGCCATAGAAAAGCAGTGTCACTCATCTCAACCCCACAAATCTCTTGGAAAGGTGGGATTACAAAATGTTCCTTTCCAGCTTTCTCTTTGGAGCTGAGGTAATCAGATGCTAAGCCATAAAGGGTTTATAGAACAACACCAGCATCTTGAATTGTACCTAGAAAACTATTCCGTAGCTAATGCAGGACCCAGAAAATCACTGCTAATAGAAGTGAGCACTAGTAAGCATGAGGACTGCAGCATTCTGGGTGAACTGCAGCTTCCAAGCGCTTTTTAAAGGCAGCCCCATGAAAAGTGCATTGTAATCATCAAGGTGGATAGTGATGAAAGTGTGAGTTATTGTGGCCAAGTGCTCTTACCCAGGGGCATTTACAATTGGTGCAACAACTGAACCTAGATATAGGCTTCTCTGGCAACAACTCCACTTGATGAATCAGGAACCGTAAGTCCAGAAGGACTCCTGAATTGCAGCAATAAAGAATCCCAATGGATAAATAACCCTATCTTACCCAAATTCAGTTTCAACCTTTCCTCTCCCAACTGAAATCTTACAACTTCCAGGCATCATCACAACAGCATCTGCCTTATAAGCATCTGCCATACTGTTGAGCAACACAAAGATACTGATAGTTTACCTTGAATTGCTGGATGATTTCACCCAGTAGCTTCTTGTTAAAAAGCAAGGAGTAGAGAAACTGATTTCTGCAGCATCCCAAAAATTAGGGGTCACTCGGCTGATCCCTTCTTTCACATACTGAAACCACCCACCAAGGAGAGAATGGAACCAATGCAAGACAATGATTCTTCCCCTACCCTGTGTAGGCAGTCCTATAAGACACTATAGTTGGCTATATCAAAGGCCACAGAAACAACTAGCAAGATCATGAAGGACACATTTCCTTCCTCCAGATCCCAATGTATCAAAAATACAGGTAGTCCTCAACTTACAACAGTTCATTTAGTGACTGTTCAAAGTTACAACAACAATGGAAAAAATGACATGACTGTTTTTCAGAGCTATGGCCTTTGCAGCATCCCCATGATCATGTGATCAAATTTCAGATGCTTGGCAACTGGTTCATACTTATGACCGTTGCTGTGTCCCAAGATCATGTGATCCCCTTTTGCGACCTTCTGACAAGCGAAGTCAATGGGGAAGCCAGATTCACTTATCAACTGCAGTGATTTATTTAACAACTGTGGCAAGGTTATAAAATGGGGCAAAGCTCACTTAACAAGTATCTCACTTAACATAGACTTTGGGCTCAATTGTGGTCTTAAGTCGTGAAATACCTCTAAATAAAAAGTGCTCAGCAAAATCATCAAGCAACTCTTTAAATGACACATTTTACCAGAGCCACATCTGCTGAAAACCATGTAGACATCTTCAAGCTTAGCTAATGTACTTTCAGATTTATTTCACAATTGTTATGAACAATACCGCTTAGCAAATGAAACTTGTTCTAATACACACAACCTTTAGTACAGGGAGCCAACAGTTTGTGCACACCTTTCCATAAAATTATCTCCCTTGGGAAATCTAGCAGAATCCAACCTTTTCTATTTTTAGGAAAAATGTGAATATAACTTTTCAGAAGCCCATCTTCCACTGATTTAATGAAGACAAATTATCTCATAGCCAACAGAACTTTCTATGTTCTGTAGTGAATAGAGATTACAGGGAAATATAAAATGAGCTTTTAAAAAATATATGACATTTGCTAAACATTAGGAATGTCAAGATATTCTGGTGTTCCACAACTCCTACACTCAAAATACTTAGAACTCATTGTTGACCATCAGCGATGTAGTAGGCCAGAAATATAATAGTCCAAGGGGAAAGATCCCATGATCTTTTTTCTTCTCACAAAATATTGAAGAAAGAAAAAATTATGACTCACTTGCTAATGTTTTCATTTTAAATGAAAAGTGATAAAATGTGAACTATGTTTGGAAATATTTATACCAAGATTAACACATGAAATGGTACAGAAACTAATTTTCAGGAGTCCATAATAAAGTAAAAACTGCTTGCAATGATAGTACTTCAGATTCAGAAAATGAGACCGAGTAGACAAAATTTGTATTCTGAATTTTGACTCCTGAATTTTTTTCTCATCTTCTGAAAAATCAGTGCTTTTTGTACTTGTTGAGGATACAAAGTTTAGAGTACACAGCATTCTTTGTTTTACCACAGCTGGGGTAGGTTTTTTTGTCTTCAATATTAACTTTTTTGACTGTCTGCTTTTCCTTAGCAAGCAAAAACGAAAATCTGTTGCTAGAGTTCAGCAGCTGTAGTTTATTTATAATTAAATTACTTTAAAGCAAGTTCAGTCAATAACATTTGTAATTATTGTATTTCAACACCAAACATATGTTTATGAATCTATCTAGTTATGGATAGAAGTACTGTACATTTTTCAATTCCCCCAAATATTTTCCCCATAAAATTCAGAACTCTTTCTGCTTCATCAAAATTTCAAGAGATTTTATGTCAAGTAGGCAGTTTTTGATCTGAGGGCAACATGTTTTTCAGAAGGTTGAAGATGGCAGATGGAATGATAATAAACTGGGAAAAACCCTTGCTATATAGAGGCAGAGCTAGATTTTTATTTTTTTTCTGTAGATTTCAGAAAAATAATTCAGTATCTTTTTTAAAACATTATAATGAACCTATTTTGAGAATCACACTACAATATGTGTTACCTGATGGAAGCCAGATTATATTTTTTAAAAAATAAAATGCGCTTAAAAGCTATTCTGAAGGTCATGGAAAACAGTTCAGGGACCTCAAAACCGAACATTCCTGTCTTTTGTTATTCTTATCTTATTCCCATTTTACGTCTTAATCCAAGTATACACACCCCAATTCTATTTTTCTTTCTATTTACCAATAGTTTGAGACAATGAGCTGTGGTATAAATCTGCACTTTGTGGGGTAAGGCATAGACATTCTTAATAAGCTTATTTCATACCTATTATATACTGAACTTCTGACTGGGAAAACTAAAAATTTCCTAAATAACTCAAAGTGTTTTCAGTACAAGTCTGAAACCTATTACTGTGTTTCCCCGAAAATAAGACCCTGTCTTATATTTTTTTGAACCCTGAAATAAGGGCTTGGCCTTATTGCCATGCACTCAAAAGCCCAATTAGGCTTATTATCAGGGGATGTCTTATTTTGGGGAAAACAGGGTACACCTCCCATCTGCTTTTCTAAGTGAGAGCATTTATAAATTATACTCTTGGCAACTTAAAAAATAACAATTTTCCCTTATAAACAAAATCATGGAGGAATCTCCTTTTTTTTCTATATAAAATAAAAACCAATCCTCAGCTGAAGATGATACTACAGTTACATAATTTTACCCGCAGTGATTTCCCCAATAAGCCACTTATTTTCTAAACACAGGCGCTATCACAAAGGGATGTGGTAAGGTGCTCATTACAGCAACCCATCTTTTGATTCCCTGAGGGGAGCAATTTCTGAGGTAATGACTGGGTGTATTTCATGATATTCAACATATTACATGATCTCTATCTTAATGACAGACTATTTGGTTAACTACAAGTTACGAATATAATTATAAATACCCAGTTTACTTTATTAGATTGTGAATACATAAGAAAGAATGGCACAATGATAGGCTTTAGCTTCTATAGCAAATCCATGAAATAGCCTGGTTGTAACCAGAGCTAGAGAAACAAAGAACTAGTTGATTCAGTTACTTGCAAATGGATTGTCTCTGTTGAAAAGAAATCTACGGAATATGAATTTGAAACTGACACCTTCTGAAATAATATAGTATAAAAGAATGATTATGGCATTCAAAGCAACTGAAAACAGAGAAAAATCAGAATGATTCTTTTTGATCAGCTACTGCTTGGGAAAAAAACATTTAGAAGGAAATTAGAGGTTATAATTCCAAAATATTGATCTCTAAAACTATTCTGAGTTTGAAGTCTGGAGATCTTATCACTATGCTTGGGTACAGACACAAATAAGTTACAGAATGAGGTATGGTTCAAGTAACTTATTTTACAGAGTCCTACCACCCAAGAGATACAGCAGATATAATGTATTTTGAATGTTTCTATTACCATGTTAAAAATATACAGTTCAAGCAGAGAGAATAGGAAGAGGGACAATTTTCACTGTAATTGTTAACAACATAATTAAGTGAATCTGGTTTCCCCATTGACTTTTTCTTTTTTTTAAATTTGATTTATATGCCGCCCTTCTCCGGAGACTCAGGGCGGCTTACAATGCGTTAAGCAATAGCCTTCATACTTTTGTATATTTATACGAAGTCAGCTTATTGCCCCCACAAACTGGGTCCTCAATTTACCTACCTTAGAAAGGATGGAAGGCTGAGTCAACCTTGAGCCTTGGTGAGATTCGAACCTGCAATAATTGCAGGCAGCTGATGTTAATAACAGGGTGCTTTAGACCACTGTACTATCCAAGGCTCACTGTACTATCCAAGACTTTGCTGGTTAGAAGGTCACAAAAGGGGATCACATGACCCTGGAACATGCAACCATCATAAATGAGTCAGTTGCCAAGCATCTGAATTTTGATCACATGACCATGGGGATGATGCAATGGTCATATGAAAAATGATCATAAATCACTTTTTTTGGTGCCATTGTAACTTTGAACAGTCACCAAATGAACTGTTGTAAGTCAAGGACTATCTGTACAGTATTAGCCTTAGATCCTGACCTATAACTTTCCTCAATTCAAGTTTTAGATACTCCAAATGAACTGCTATCTAAAGAAATGAATTAAGTTTGATCTATTAATTCACTTGTCATTATCAAATACTCTATTATTTTATAAGTTAGTCCCTGAAAAATTGGGATAAAAAGATTTTTAAAAATACCAGTTTTCCTTAGGCTTAAACATAATTAATCATAGGCAGGATTGTTCTTATTCTGAATCAGAATTTATTCCCCCATTACAATAGTGGCTGAAATAGATTTGACGACACTGAACGCGTTTTGGTAGAACAGTTCTTTTAAAACAACCACATTTTAGAAGAACTGTTCTTTGTGTACCGCCACTAACAACAGCTACATAACTTTCTATTCTATAAGCCCACGTCTAAGAGCAACAATAATGATAGCAACAAAAACAAGTATCCACAAAGATTTTCACAAATGTTTACAAGTAGCTTATAGGTTTTCTTAAAGTTAAAAGATTACAGTACTGTATGCTTCATGGAGAAAATCAGGCTGAAGACTTGCTAAAGCTCTCCCAAAGTCTTGCACTATATGCATCATCACAAGTTAGTTTTGAAACACTCCATTTCAAAAGCAGTTTATCATGAAACACAGAAGGCTTTTGTCTGACAAAAACTGATTGAATGCCCCACCCCCAAGCTACTTAAGAGTTCTTTGGATCCCAGCCCCAGTCTACAACGTGCAACCCTCTCATGAGTTGCATTTCAACAGGATTTTTTCCACTTGAATAGCCTGATCTAAGTCAAATAGCTCATACTTTTTAGGCACCAGCTGGTGATCCATAACGTGATTTGCCAAGCTTCCACAAACTATTACCCACACTATAAGACAGGAAATGGCAATTGAGTGATTTTGCTCTTCAGCTTTTCTGACTAGTCTTCTGTCTTTGTCTACTGTCTGAGAACAGAGATGTGAAAATGAGAAAGTATTTCTAGCCAGGACCTGGGACAGCTGAAAACAGGTTTGTCTATGCAAAGCTATTTCTCTGTATTCCAATCTGAAAAATTGGGATAAAAATATGACCAGATGTTTTTAATTTGGCTATTGTTGCTATATACTAGTTAATTTTAAATCTGCCAACACCAGTACTGTTAAAATTAATCACTTACTAGAGATGGGAGAGATGCCTGCAAGCTGTTTTATCCTTTAAGTGCAAGTAGCTTTCAGAACAGGCTCTGAATTCCCAAAACCTATTCTCGCTACACAGATCATTGCTGCCTTAAAAAAATAACAAGGCCTGCAAGCATAGCCTGCATCTCAAAAAGCAAGCGTATTTGATAGCATGAATGGAGAATGGTGACCAGAGAATGACCCCAACACAAGGTTCTATTTTCCATGAGGATTTCACCTAAATGATTCCTGCAACTAGCTTTTTGAGCAATGAAACCAATACAGCCAAACACAATGCTGAAAAATAAACTAGGATTGTATGCCTTATATATATATATAATTTATGGAATATAGTGTTGCAGGACAGAATCAATTCCACTTTCTTTCAGCAATGCCCAATGTTGATTGGTACTAGGCAGCAAAAATCCAGTTTTGTTTCTCTGTGCAACTGAAAAATAACTCTGAGATACAATTCTAGCCCAAGTTCTTCAGCAGCTGATTCCTGACCTAAGAGCACAAGATACAAAATCTGAAGACGGAAGAGTACAATTCTGTAAAAGACCAAATCCCCTGGGCAAGGTTCAAACAACCATAATTTGTAGGCTCTTGTATGTGTTGCATGTTTGCCTCAAATCTTTCCTAACGTCGTAACTCATATTGATACCTGTAACTCATATTGATACCTTCCATTATAAAGGTTATATGCACATTGACCCAACCCCAAATTGCCCCTCTTACTGACTAGTTTGAGTCACAGTCAAAGATGCCACCCTTTTACTCCAGTGCATTTAGCATGCCAAGAACTGGGTAAATTATTTTGCACATGAAACTGAAAACATTACAATAAAAGTAAAGTTGCTGCCATTCATGTACAACTCTATTGCCTGAAGTTGCCAGCTTATTTTGTGTAATGGTAGACAGGCTTTATTTGGACAGCTCTTGCTTCCTAAAACGGAAAATTGTTAACATGTAACCAGTTCTAAAAATCTTGTTGCCCTTTATGTTATGCCCTATTAAGGCGATCTTAAGAATTAATCTGTAAATAAAAGCATGTACAACAAAAGTATTTAATATATTCGAAGTATTTTTAAATAAATATTCCTGTGTGTCCTGCCCTCTCCGGTACAGCAAACCAAGGATCTAAATTAAAAGGCATGGTTTATTTGGTGTATTTATATATATTCCATACTTCTTGGATTTCTATTTTATGAATGGGATTTTTATAATAAAACAAAATCCTGTTTCATGACCTAGAGTGGAAAAATTTGGCACTACAAACTTCTGTAGCTAGAGGCAAAGTTTTTTTGCATTGTATCTTGATGTCAGAGTAGCTAATTAGCATCAGTGAATCATACCTTGAATGAGCTATTAGATGCATGATGTCTTATTAACATGCAGCCTGAACTTTCTAGGCAACTTAAATACTGTTTTAAAACACATGTTAATTCTGATGTAAGCCAGAAATATATTTAACTAACAAAAACTATACTAAGTATAAGGAGGCAAAACAATCAATAGAGTTTGTAATTTTAAACCCAATGATCTGAAGATGATTTTTAAGAACTGATTCTAACATTTTTACCTATTTATTGTAATGGAGAATGAAAAAATGCAGCATTTCTATCTATTACAGCTTTTCAAAACAAGGTTTATTAATATTTTCCAGAAAAGCACCATTGTAGCCCACCACAATCCATATTGTTAATTAAATGGTTATTTTAAAAAAAATTCCACAAGAAATTCCAAGAGGATAGCCGTTACTTCCTAATTCATGCGATATTCGCTATAGAGATTAACAAAATTCAGAACTTACCAAATAATTACACTCTTAACTGAACTATATATATACTTCATAATTGTTAATAATAGAACATTTCATACCTACTGTATGTAGTTAAGACACACGAACTTTGCATGAGTTACGAGATCAAACAAATTTTGTTTTCAAGATCATGTTCTAAGCCTGTTTCCAGAGACTTGGGCACCTAAGCAAATGACTCATCTTGTACTTGGAAGACTTTTGCTTTTAGAAAAGAAAGACTGCAGTGCATTCACCTCAGATTTATTCCTCCAATTCATGTTTTCAAACTGGAGTCATGCTTTGCATTTTAAAAAGAACAGAAAACTAAGTGGGCAAATGACGCAAACTCATAATTTGTAGGGTATTATTTTACCTTCAGGAAAGAGAAGAGGTATTGTAATTAGTATACAGTTTCAAGCTAAAAAAGGAAAATGTATTATAACCTAGCTTCTCATCTGGCTTGTAGATTTAAAGACAAAGTAATCTGGTATGCAGCATTCCTTAGAGAAGATTGATGCTTCCAAATGACTCAACTTGCAAGCTACGTACCATCATTTTTATTTATTTTCTAGAATCCTTAATAGTTCTTAGCAGTCCTTTTTGTAAAGAAATCACAGCTTAACTTAAAGACATGCTTTATCACTTAGTAAGTCCAAATTTGATGAGAACAATCTCTGGAATTTTCTCTTGAGCATGTTTTTTTTAAGTTCAAGCAAAAAAAGCTGAATACGTTTTCCTTCAAACTACCCTATCCATCATCTCCACCATCATAAAATCACTTCTGTCCCAATATTAATTTTAATTCGGTTTCAGAAAACAGTGCCATTCCTCTGAATTGTCAAAACAGACTATACATAATCTGTATCTAAGGGATAACCTAAGCTATATTTCCTAAAATGACTGCCTCTGAATATTGTCTGTTCTTAAGTTGAAGATGTTATCAAGCAAACAATCACATAAAAGAATTTAAAATAGACATGTAAGTAGCATTTTCCAGAGTTGCAGCAAAAAGAAACAGGAAAACAAATGCTTTAATGTGGCAGATTAGCAGAGAGGAAAAATAGGTTAAAGGCTAAAGAGGATAATATAGGAGAGCAGAACAAAAGACAACTGAGTAGATAAAGTGGCTATTTTTTTAAAAGAAAGGATAAGAAGATACAATGAAGCATCTTGATACATGCTTATAAAAAGGGGAAAGGAAGACAAAGTAGTAAAGCTAGAACTGCAAAGCAGAAAATGGTAAGAGATGATCTCTAAGAGATGAGAACAGGAAAGAAAACTAAAAACAGCAAAATTAAAAGGAAGATGGAATGAAAGACAACACTGTGGGGAGCAAAAGAAAGTAATGGTGACAATGACATCTTAGGATGAGCTGGAGAAATAAGAGGGGGGAAGTACAAAAGCAGAGAACATAGAAAAAAATTGGACGACCAAGTTGTAAGCAGTGGAAGAGTCTAAATTTGTCATGCGTAGAGATAAGTAGCGCACTTTAAAAATGGAAGACAACAGGAGGTAGCAATGGAGACAAAAGTAGAATACTGCATACAAAATGAACAAAGATGATGAAAAGAAAATAGCATAAACGATCAAGAACATGTTTAAAAAGTGACAATCAAGGGCAACATTATGTGCAGAAGGCAGAAAATGTAGAAGCCAGAAATTAATTCCAGGGTGACTAAGTCTAATACTGTACAGATCATCCCCTACAAGCTCATGTGGCACCTTAAAAGCTAATGGGAGTGCCAATGATAGCAAAGATGGGAAACAACTGCAATTAAAAAATAAGGAAACATGCAAAGTAAACAGTAAAAGTAAGTAAAAGAAATAAGAGGGGAATGATGCTTTAATATGAAGTAACAGAAGCATCTGGTAACAAGAAAACAATTCAAAGCAAACATTACTGCAGACTGAAGTAAAATATATAGAGAATCTCATAGAGTGTATCCGCAAGGGAGGGAGTCAGGAATCCCAGAGAAACAAGGAAAGACAATGATAAAGCTGCCGAAGTACTGGAGGAGAGAGAAAATAAGCAGCTTGAAAACACAAGATGGAGAGAGACTCCAGCGAGCGAAGCGTGCACAGAATCCCATTTTGCAGTACATTGGGATAGGAAAATAATTTTGAGTATCTCACAGAAACGTTGAGAGGGAAAAACAACATAGAGTGGATGCAGGAGCAGGAAAGTAATACTGCAATCTATTCCTTCACCACCTCCACCACCACCCATTAATAGGGACAGAAGAAACAAGGAATGCAGCAAAATTTTTGAGTCGAGGAAAGAGTAGGAAGAAAATCTCCCACAGTGGGAATTTGATGAAATCGCTCTAGAGAACTGGAGGGAAGAAAAATATTTTTTTTAAAAAAAAAGAAAATGCAGCAAGGGGAAGGGGGGAAAAAAACCGGTAGGGGATGGAGAGCAGGGTGTGAATAAGCCCCATAAATAAATTAGTTGCAATCTTTAAACCAAAATTAAAGCACGGGGGAGGAGAGAGAGAGGAAGGGAGAGAGAGAGAAAGAAACAATCTCCCCCCCGCCGTTTTAAAAAAAAAAACAGGACAGGACTGTGGTCCAAAGCGAGAAGTCTCCAAACCCCCAACCAACCCCCTCCCCCCAATAATCCCAACCACAATAAGAGCATTATTTTATCCTTTTCGTGAACACGAAACAACAGAAAGAAAAGAAAAAAGAAAGAAAGAAAGAAAAAACCCGGAGAAATAGTTTGGCGGGGAACGGCCAACGCTACTGGGAACAACAAAGCTTTAAAAAGTAGAAAAACAAACCCCCCACTCCCACCCACCGCCCCGTCCCAGGCCACACGGCTTTTAACTCTCCCCCCTTTTCTTCTGCCCCCCCCC
>WNWU01000013.1:20492790-20524260 GCA_012654045.1 Ptyas mucosa
TGGGGGGGGGGGGAGACAGAGGGAGGGGGGAGAAAAAAGGATAAAACGCGCTCCCGTTGGCCTCCCACGGCGCTGGCGAGCGCAACCAGATTCTCCTCCTCTTCCTCCTCCCGCTATTTCTCTCTCTCTCTTCCCCCCCACCCCCCCCCCGTCTGCGCTGCGGGAGGAGGAGGAGGGGGGGCGGCAGAGAAAAGCGAGGGCGCCCGCTGCTGACAGAGCCAGCCGGCCGGATTCTTCCTCCGGCGAGGAGGCCTAAGCGGGGAATCGGGGGGGGGGGGGGGGGGGGGCGGCTTCGGGGGGGGGGGGGGGGGGGGGAAGAGGTTGGATGGTCGGTTGGTGTTGATGTTGTTCTGAGGAGCCGAAAATAAAACCTGAGGGGAAAAATATTTAAAAAATAAAATAATTTTTAACGGTCGGGCGTTGTTCTCCCCCTCACCTGAAAAAGGAACGCGGTCCAATTGGCCTCCATGGTTTTGCGGCCGGGAGAAAGGAAGGGGAGGGGGGGAAGAAGAGGAGGAGGAGGAGCCGTTCGCAGGAGGAGGAGGAGGAGGAGGGAGGAGGAGGAGGGGGGGGTAAAAAATAAATGTCTTCTCGTCGCTCTCTATATAAATGGTTTCTCCTCAGGCCCGGCGGCCTGGTCCTGGTGGCGGCGGCGGCTCCTCGCCGCGCTCGCTTCTTCCTGCCTGCCTGGCTGGCTGGCTGGCTCGCCTTGGGCCGCGCTCTCCCCCGCCCGCCCCCCTCCCCGCCTCCCTCCCCCGGGCCCCCAGCTACATGGAGCCGACAACAAAGCACAAGCGGCGGCGGCTGCCTCTGCTGCTGCGGCGGCGGCGAAGGAGGCGGAGGCGGCTCAACATGGCAGCGCCTCAGCGGCCGCGCTTCCGCTAACCCCCGGGCCGTACCATCGCCGTCAACGGGGGGGGTGGCTGGGAGAAAGAGAAGCGAGGAGAGCTAGACAAGCCGAGCCGGGGGGGGGGTGGGGTGAGAAACGGGGGGGGCGCGCGCGCCCGCATCTCCAGTGCCTTCCTAGCGGCGCGAGGCGGGCGGCGCGCGCGGGCGCAGCGTCGGACGGAAGGGGGGGCGCGAGGCGGCCGCCCCCGTCGACGCTGAGAATGGGACGGCCCGCTCTCCTCAAGCGGCTGAGGGGGGATTATAAAAAAAAAAGTGGGGGGGAGGAGAACCGCGCTGGAGCCTCTCTTTGAGCGCTGGGAAGATGGAGGAGAGGGTGAAGGCCGGGGCTGGTCCCTCAAACTCACCCCCCCTCCTCCCCTCGCTGTCGCTTTGAAACGGAGCGTGCTCTCTCGGGGGGTGGGGGGGCTGGGGAGGGCAGAAAGGCTTCTCCAGGCAGCCCGAGGAGCGGGAATTCCCTAACTGCCCCCGTATCGTAATCGCCCTTTTTTTAAAAAAAAGGGGGAAAAAAGAAAAATATCAGTCCAATTTTGGACACTCGGATTTGTTTCAAAGTAGGGAGAAGCCCATCCTCAAATCAGAGCTTTCCTCATGGTGGGTTGGGGGGGGAATCGCCTCAGGAAACCACCTCAAGAGGTTTTCAAAAGGGCACATTTTCCCTCAGACTTTGGCCTTTTCCTCAGTGGTTTCCAGTTAGTGATGCGCCAATAATGGAGTCCTTCGGGTGGATATAATATCAATCCCCCCCAAAAGACTGGCAGAGGTTATAAACCAGCCCAGAGGACATGGCCTTGGGAGCATTTACTCAGGAGTAAATCGCCCTTGAAAGACCAGAAGGGCCAAATAATCCCAAACTGAGCAGATCCAAAAGGGCTGGAGAAGAAGTTGAATGCTCCTGCAGGCCAGAGCAAAACCTTGCCCATTTCACTGGGAAGCAAATTGCATTTAGTAGTTACAGATTATATACCTCATCCTTTGCACTGTAGCCGTGTAGAGAATAGAAATAACCATTAAAAGCCTACTCCCTGGCGTGCAAAAGACAGTCCAATCCTAATTGAACCTGGAAGTAATTCCAATTAACATTAAACAGGCTTACTGCAGACTCTAAGCTCTATTTTTAGGACAGGACTATATTAGAAAGTTATTCAAGATCGATGGCATTCAGTTATAACAATTTTCCATCTGGCAATGTTGTGCATTTCAAAATAAAATATTAAGTTGCTAAAATTATACTGCCCAGTACCTATTTTCCAACTGAATCAAAGAATGGATGCTTTTATATTGTTGGTATCTATCTCTTGTTCAATTTCGATTGAATTTTATTTCCGCATTCATTGCAATTCATAAAATCCAACTCATTGCCAACCAAAAATTACAACACATTGCAGCTTTAATAATTTTAGGACATTATTTAGGATGGATTCAGAGCTCACTTAACTAATATGTCAGTTATAATTTTAACATGTTGCATGAACCTAGACAACAGGGTCTGTAAACCACAATTTATGACTTGAGGTATAAATCCAGCCATTATAGCTCCTTGAACATCATGACTAAAACATATCTTGATCTGTGAACCTATCCAATTTAATATCCAATAATTATTTTTCTTTCCATTTTAATTCCGGAACTGACAGCTTGTCAATTGAAAATAGTGATGGCCTTTTTCTCGAAGTTGTTTCTGACCACATAATTAAGCTCAACTTTACGAGCGCTGATACAGTAGTCCAGAAATACAGGTAAGCTCAGTGACAACACTGAATTTCTTTGGCATTAAGAACCCACAAATTTTACATTGTATTTGCTCAACTGTATAATAGGGTTAACTCCTTCAATTTAATTACCTAGCTCAAAGACACAGATTACCTCTTCCTTATCCAATCCTAAAATCACAGGTAATGCGGCTAAAGGGGTTAAAATCCTATTGCATTTGTAACCTCCCACCCAAGTGGTTTGTGGATTGAACAATTAAGAGTCCAAGCATCAAATGAACTGTGCACTTACAAAAAACACTTGACCCTCCTCTTGGAAGTGGTCCATGCACACCTGCTTCCTTGCCACTAGCCTGAATTTCATTTATTCTTAGCCCCTTCAACCCCAGATTCTTGGCAGGTTACATATAATTCTTCCTCCTGGAAGGCTTCATGTAAGACTTCAAATAAGTCTACAGACAGCAAAGGCAAAGAAATGGCATTTAACAACTAATACCAGGATTACTAAGAAAATACAGCATTTAATGCAACAGGTTTGGAGGGTTTTAAGTGCTTCAAAACACTTTATATTGATATAATCCCTGTAGCCACTTTGTGAGTGTTATCTGCCCCATATTACAGAATGAAAAGGTGGGGGGGATCCAAAGATGAGAATGTAGTTTTCTTTAAACAACTTGAGAAACATTCAAACAGAAGATCTTCTCAGCTGCCAGATCAGCCTCTTGGTATCTTCAATATATTAATGGGGAAAAATACAAATCCACTTATTTGAGTTATTCAATGCCAACTTGCTTCTTCGTGCTAAATATATTTTTCTTTGAATTGTATTTTAACCCATTAAAATTTGGTAGTAAATGATCCTATCTCTTACATTCCCCTGCCACAGTAGAGTTGGTTGTCATCCCCATAAAGTTTAGGTGATTTTATTAAACAGTTGATATATCTGTCCATCTTAGTATCTGAGTAACTGTCCCTTTAGAGATAAAAGCAAATAACATTCAATATCCACACAAGTAAAAAAAAACAATTTTCTTTGCTAGATACTTTCCTTGACACTTCTAGGCCACTCCCCACCTCCACCTTTACATCATTTAACAATTTGGAACAGTGGGATGCTGCAAAATAAAGCACTCTCCAACATTATGATGATCCTGGGCCCCAGAAGTTTTCTTAGAAAACAGGGTAGGCTGCACACCAGCTATTTTCTTGCAAGTATACCCACCTGACCAGAAAAACAGCAACTATAATCATAAAACATAACAGGATTGGAAAGGATCTTGGAAGTCTTCAAGTCAGGGAATAGGCAGCTTTCTGTATGCATGTTAGAGAGCAGAGAGTTAGAGAAAATACTTATAAATTGGTTTTTTGAAAGATGGCCCCAATAGCCAATATTCTGTAAAATGCAATACAGGTAGTCGTTGACTTACAACAACAATTCAAACCAGAATTTCTGTTGCTGAGCAAGGCAGTTAAGTGAGTCACTGTTCAATTTTATGACTTTTTTGCCATGGTTATTAAGCAAATTATTGCAGTTAAGTGAATCACATGATCATTGAGTGAATCCAACGAATCCCCACAGAATTTGCTTATGAGAAGCTGGCTGGAAAAGTCACAAATGATGATCATATGACCTCAGAATTCTGGAGTTGTCATAAATACATGCCAGTTTCCAAGTGCCCAGATTTTGATCACATGACACAGCGCTGTGATGTTTGCAAGTATGTTGATCAGTCATAAGCCACTTTTTTTAGTGCTGTTGTAACTGAATGGTCACTAAACATGATTGTAAGTCGAGGACTACCTGTACTTCATCACGTTCTATTTTGTGACAGTATCTCCCACATGTTTTCGATGTCTCCAATATGACCAGCAATCCTGAAAGGTCTCTAATTTTAATTAGTTATGTTAAACAAATGGGAACTGCCATAAAGTACTGTCATGCATCATTTTTTTTGTACTGGTCTATTCCTATTTACAGGATCTACTGAACCAAAAGCTGATCTATATTTTAGCCTAAAGTAGTGTTGTGTAAGCCCAGCATGCATGTAGTTAGTTTCTAGTTCAGTGTGTTATGTGAACCCAGAAAATTGAGTTGAGTAACCACAGGTAAATGTATTGTTAAACAATTTATGACAGAAATGTCCATTGTCTACAGAAGTAGAGAAAGCAACTAATAGTAAAATCAAGTCATCTGTGTACTTAC
Source organism: Ptyas mucosa (assembly GCA_012654045.1). Lineage (NCBI taxonomy): Eukaryota > Metazoa > Chordata > Lepidosauria > Squamata > Colubridae > Ptyas > Ptyas mucosa. The sequence continues at coordinate 20,497,612 of WNWU01000013.1, forward strand.
CGTTCCATTACATTTAGTCAATTTTACCACTATAAGCAGGGTGCACAAGGAGACCATTCTATTACACTAAAATGTAAAAATATCTCTTTTAAAATACCTTCTTTTGAATAACTAAATGCTCCAAAATCTCCCATCCAAAGTCCAAACATTAAGTTTTTAAAGAAATAATTAGTTATCCAAGTATAATATACACCCAAGAACATAAATAGGATGCAGGTAGTTTTTCCACTAAAGCCAACTACAAACAAAATGAATGAACTTGGATTACTAAATATGAATGGACTCACTATTTATTCTTACAATTATGTACTACCACTTGGGCAAAATATTACTAGTCCAATATTTACTAGTTTCTTAGCCACACATACTCTACACTTACCCTAATATTCAGTGGACCAAAAGACTGAGAACTGAACAGTTTCATTACCTGTCCAAACAAAACTATCACCAAAATAAATTAACAACTTGAAACAGTAAATGCAATCCCTAGACATTTACAGTTAATTGCTTTATCTGGCATCATCAAGACTGAGTTTATGATAGGTAAAATAAGCCATAATTTTCTTCAACTATAGTTTCCACTGTGGCTGGATTCCCACAGTTGGGTTAGGCTTATAAACTCAAAAATAAACAAATTAAGGTTTAGCATACCTGTTAAAATTTATGCTGCTCTCACATAGCTCCAAGTAAAAAGGTTATAAACTACTTAAGCTTATTCTTCTATGGACTGTAAAGAATGTCAGCATTAAACATAACATTTATGTGCATGTTTAAAAAAAATAAAGCTGATGAAATTAAAATAATGTTTTAAAACATTTTGCCCCTGCCCACAGCTGACAGAATGGATTATGCAAAAAATGTGGCAAAATATAGCAGTTTTAACATGAGAATCCTGCAAAATCACATATAAAATAATTCATGTAAGCATTTTATTTCCCAGAATAGTTAACCAGATTATTTGAAGATCTCTGTTTCTCTAAGGAATACAACACTTGAAGCTGGAAGATCTGTTTAGCCAAACTCTATTATATGGCCAACCTACCCCAGTCGTAGTTCCCTTGTACAGATTATGCAGTAAATTATCTTTAGCAGAACTCTTACAGCAGCTGTTAACCTTTTTCTCCCTATCACAGACAAGAAAATTTACCTGATCCATGGAGGGAAAAAAAACCTGTAACAATTTCCAGCAGTAAGGAAATAAAAACAATCTCACCATTTGTTCATCTAGTTACATCTAGTTTTAGACTCTGTAACATGAAGAAACAGAGTTCAGCTACTTAAAAATACCTCCCAGGCTCCAACAGGTTTATCCATTGGGTTCCTTGGGATATATCTTTAGGAGGTACTGACTTCTTCAATTGTCTGATTTTTTTTTTCTTTTACAGAGGTCCCGCTCATGTAACACTTTTCAAATGCAGCTGTACATCACTAAAGTTACAGTGATACCTTGGTACTCAACTGCTTTGAAACTCATCGAGTTTGATACACAAAGCATTTCGATACAAAATTTTGTCCCACTACTCATTGCTTGTTTGGTACTCAATGCACAAGCTGGAACTTGTCAATGTCAGCTACCTGTAGTCAACTGACTACATTATGAGCCACGGTGGCGCAGAGGTTAGAGTGCAGTACTGCAGGCTTCTGCTACCTGCTGGCTGCCTGCAATTTGGCAGTTCAAATCTCACCAGGCTCAAGGTTGACTCAGCCTTCCATCTTTCCAAGGTGGGTAAAATGAGGGCCCAAATTGTTGGAGGCAATATTCTGACTCTGTAAACCGCTTAGAAAGGGCTGTAAAGCACTGTGAAGCGGTATATAAGTCTAAGTGCTATTGCTATTATCTCTTGTGGGAAAAATGGTTTGGTACTCATCATACCTCCTGGAACCAATTAATAATGTGTATCGAAGTACCACTATATAAAATTGTGAGGCCCACTCACAATGGTGGTGTCAAAAAGGTCAACATCTTGGCTACAATTACACAATCAAAATCCCACCCCCTTTAATGTGGAACCCTCTCCCCACCTTGCCATCCAATTTAACAACAGTCTGTATTGTTTTTATTGTTAAATGCATGGGAGTTCATGTTTTTGACAAATAGGTGCACTGGTGCTTGCCTTCCCCTTCCTTCTTTTTAGTAAAGGCTTTTTAAATTAACCAAGATAATCCAAAATTATTTTTTTCTATCATTCGAACTATTACAGCTCATGCCATCTTAAGAACAACTTTTGAAAGAACTTGCTAGTAAGGAATGTTCTATAGGGTTCTCTGCAGGAATGCCTTTGGTATGTTCAGAAAAGTCAAGATGGCCCCACTGCTGTGATTGAAGCTGCACATATTTTTATATTCATCACATATTGCATTGCACATTAAAAAAAACAAATAGAGCTTCAATCATGCCATTGTCAATTAAATCCCATATTTTGATATTATCATATTTACAATTTCCACTTCTTCTGGGTTACATGAGCAAAATCAAAGTTCTGCTCAGCATAGAACATTTAAACTGTAGTATTTCTATTGGTACTTGCATTATCAATTCAATGCCTTCAGCTATTGATCCAATTTTGTAACCCAGCTGACTGGTAGTGAACATGAGGCAGTGAGCAGGGCTGGCCCATAGATTCAGCCTAATTAAGCTCTCAGTATCGGTTAGTACTTGGATGGGAGACCAAAAAGGAATTCCAAATTCTGGAACATAGGATGACAACTCTTGTTGTAAAATGATTGGGGGGGGATTGCGTGGATCAGTCATCAGGAGTCATGTTTGATGTGCCAATATCTTTATTGATTAAAAAAAATACAGGAGCAGAGAAATCTTAGAAACGCAGAGAGCATTCTAACTTTCAAAACCACCCTATCTTTTAGGAACTCTTAAGTCTGAAAGACCTTTCCAAAGGAGAGAGATAGAGGGGGGGTGTTGGAAAGACAGCCACAGATCTGCAGAAATGGCTAAGCTCGCTGCCCTGTGTTTTCCCCACCCTGCTGTAATAACTGTACTTTCAACAACCCTCATTTGAAGGATTTTCCTCCAGACAAACCTGTATCCCAATGGGATTTTTCATACTGCCACAGTGTAGCGAAGGTAAGAGGGAAAATGTGTTTTAAAAAAAACTAATCAATGCATCGTTTGTGAAGCTGCAAAGCTAAAGTTTTGCAAGCTGTCATTTTTCTATCTTGCAGTCCAGCTTGTTGTTTGGAAATTATCTTTCTCCTCCCCCACCCCCCACCTCACCTGCCATGCCATGCAGATGTATTCTCCTTTAGCTCTGGAAAAGAAGGAAAAGAGGATAGAAGATGCTGATACAGCTGCTTGGATAAAGAGATGCCCCGTTAAGCTGCAATCTGTAACCCACTAGGGATGTACTACTTTTTCTATTGGAAAAATAAGGAGGGAGGAAGGGAGGGAATTGACTGCAGTGATGATAAGCTGAAATTGAAGGTTGCACACTGCAGCTTGCAGAATGCCAAACAGGAGGATGAGGGTTATCGATTCCCTGGGCTGTCTTTTTCTGCTTCAAAGTCACACCCCACCCCCGGCTTCCACAATTTCACAGCCAGATGCACCTTTCTGGTGTACTCATATGTGTGCACAGCAGAGGGGTTGGCATTTTGCATCTTACTCCAGACTTTCCACACATGCTATAACTAATAAATAAAAACAATCCTCCCAAAAACCCAGGCGAGAAAGCAAAGCAGTTGTAAAAAAAAAAAAATCCATGACACCACCTGGTTGAAATTCAGAAATTGAGATGCAATCGAAGCTACATACGCAGTGGGAAAGAAAAGGCCATTTATGAGACAAGCCAGCTTGTTCTAAAGGGGAATGCTTTAATTATACACTCGGTAAAATTCTCACATTCTCCAGCAAATTAAGAACACTTTGGTGCTCCCACAGAAGTGCGCAATATGAAAGAACTGCACTTTGATCAACTGGCTGTTTTTTAACAGGGCATCTCTGACTTTCTTATCAAGCCATTATCTTATGCTTTCCTCGGGTTTCTTAAATCCTTATTCATCTTGTCAAAAATCTGGGTTTGTTTTCCCTTGGGAAGAAAAAACTGATAGGTGTGAAAGTAAAATTGGCATGAAGAAAGTAAAGTTTTGGCAGTGGAAATAAGAGAGACAATATAGAGGCAGGCATCTAATTCTTATTTAAAATGAATGAAATTACAAAGCGTTGTAGATAATGATTCAATTAACGGAAAATGTTACTGCATATAAAGGCGGACAAATCTATCCTTGAAAAAAATGGATATTACGTTAAGGGAAGCTATTTAAAATAAGATTTCAGAAAGTACAGAATATTTACATTTGCGGTTAAAAGAGTAAACAGTCTTTGTGAATCAGAGAAAAACAGGTTTACCAAGAATTAGAAGTCTTACTTGTCAATTTACAATTGCTCTTTTTGTGTGTGTCTGTGTTTTTTATCATCTCTGCTCAGCAAAATGTCAGTTTTTCCAGGCTGCTTGTAAAAGCAAGGGAGTGAAAATCAATCACCCTATTAAAAGTTTTCCATTAGGTTAGCTTCAGAAGAAAGCTCTTACAATGTACTCTGAGGTATTCTAGACATCTTAAAGTTGCTAAATTAACCAGACTTGATTACCCATGAAAACATTAGGTTTAGGTCAGGCTGGCAAAAGAGACATACGGTAAACTAGACCAGGCAGATGTAGACTCAAAGGCTGCAGTCAGGCCTGCCTCTGGGGAGGGGATGGCACTCCAAAAAGCAAATATGGTGGCCATGGCATGTGAAAAGGGTAGTCACGAAACTGTGGCTGCCATATTGTCTTTTTTGATCTTTCCCCTTGTGAATATCCTGATTATTCATTTTTCACATTGTCCTGCCAAAGAACTTCCTTCCTTCCTTCCTTTCTTCTTTCCTTCCTTCCTTCCTTTCTTCCTCTCTCTCAACATCAATGACACAAAAATCAAAACTCTTGATAATAATCAGAATAATGTCAAAACCAAAGAAATTATTACAAAAGCCAAAAATAAATACCTAATATGCCCAACACAGGGACCTATAGCAGTCAGCTGGAACCAGAACCATGTTAAAACAGTTTTAACCTCCTAGAAGTGCAGAATGGTAGATGTTATAGAAACCTCGGGTGGGAAAACATTCTGTAAGTATTCCATAAACTTTACATAGTTAATATATTTCTTAACTTTGCTACAAACTCCTTTAATCCTCCCAGCTAATACCAAGAATCCCTTTTGTGGGTTTTTCAAAGTTGGTTTAACTATTAAATAAATTATCTGGGAATATTCAACATGTTAAACTATAGATTATAACTAATAAATTGCAGTAGCTAGATTAGTACTGCATGCTAAATAAGATGCCAACATGGCTCTGACTGCATCGTTTCCCAAATCTTTAAGCAGAAGTTCCACAGATGAAGTTTTCCACAGTTTTCAGGCAGAGTGATTAGTTATTCCAGGACTTCAAAGCAAAGGGAACTGGGTTTCTTTATGGCTCACAAGTATATAAAAACTATCATCTATTAACATTCCTCCCTTCCTGGTGGCTTGGTATCTTTCAGCTTTGCTGAAATGAGAAAATACCAACTCAAGATGAAATTATTAAGAAAATCATGGAATGTGCTGAAATGAGTAAATTGACATTTGAAATTAGAGAACAAGAAGATAATACTACATGATATGGGATTTATTTTATCAATGGTTAGATAATAAAACATGGAACTGAAATATGAAATGAATGTTATAAATATAATAGATGAAAATAATTTTTTAAAGCAACAATGCAATAGTTAAATGATAAATGAGGATGTTGATTTGTTTGACAATATGAGAAACTAGATAATTAGTAAATTTTGAATGGGATGAAGCACAAAAGATTTGTAACCGACTGACACACTGTATTTGTAATGGATGATGGATTTGTTTTATGTTTTGTTTTGTTTTTTTAATTATTTTTTTTTTCAAAAAAAGAAAAGAAATGGGGCTGCTGAACCAGGGCTGAGGAAGCCCTTAGACAGTGGTGGCGCACCGGTCTACCCATTTGTTTGCACTGGTCTACCACCGCACTGCCTTTTATCGCTGATCACCTCTGGTAGGGCGACCCTTTGAAGTGCGGTGGCAAGAGTTTGAACAGTTTTTTTCCTTCTAGCTGATCAGCTGGGACTCGGGAGGCAGTGAATAGATTGGGGGCAGGGCCAGGCAGAGGTGGTATTTACCGGTTCTCTGAACTACTCAAAATTTCCACTACCGATTCGCAAGAACCGGGGAGAACCGGTAGCAACCCACCACTGCACCATTTGGTAGCAAGATGTCTAATTTTGTTAGCATCCTATTTAGATTTTATTATAATTGTTGTTGATCATTTTAATAGTGAAAATCTTGCCTTCTTGTCCCTCTAAAGGATTAGAAATATTCATTTCCACCCACTTGGCAACATCATCCAGATACCTCTTCCCACCCCATGAACGTTAAGTCAGGCTGAGCTTTATGCAGTACATTTCACCATGAAACATTTCTTGTAAATATGCTTTGTGTTCAATTAACCTAAGCTGCAAAAATTTTAACCAAGCTTACTCTGTTGTGTAAATAGAACCATCAGGCTTTTAACTGACCGGATGAGCTCCTTGAGTGAACTGATCTTAACAGGTAAAAATATTTCCTTAAAAGCCTTGGCCTCAGGCCAAAAAAAGGTTTGCTTGTTGCTGTCTTAGAGGAAAAGTCAGATCAATGAATTGCTATTATTATCTTGATCACCTTGCTTGGAGTGTTATGGGGGTAGGGAATGGGGGGGAAGTAGTTTTGGAAAATGTATTCCTTTCACACACCTGTAATTTTCCTGCAAACCTTGAGGACCCAATGTCCTGCATGAAAACTGGATTTACTTATTTATTTATTGGAATTTGTCAAACAAAAATGAGAACAAGAATAAGAGAATAAAAATACAATGACAGAAACGATAGGCATGTTAGTGCCCTTATGCACGCCCTCTCTACTGACCACTTAATTACGAAGTAAGATCCACGGAAGTCAATTTGTGACTGAAACTGAAAATTTGTAGCTGAGACAGCTGAATCAGGTAGGGCATTCCAGACATTGACAACTCTATTACAGAAATTATATTTTTTATACACAAGTTTAGAATGATTTACATTGAAGCTGTTATTCGCACGCATATTATTGCGATTAAAAGAGAAAAATGATACGTTACGTATAATTATATATAATTATACGTTATGTATAATTTTGTATGTAATACCTAGGTCTGATCGCAAACGACACAGTTCTAAGTTATCCAAACCGAGAATTTCGAGACTAGTAGCATAGGAAATTCTATTGTGTACAGAAGAGTGCAAGTCGTTTCTCGTGAAGTACTTCTGAACCCACTCGATTGTACTGATGTCAGATATATGGTGGGGATTCAAAACAGTTGAACAACACTCCAAAATTGGTCTAGCATAAGTTTTAGAAACTCTTAATTAGCAATACAATGTTTCCAGGAAAAAAAGCTTTGCTTTTATCTGATCTTGTTTTCCTGCCCAGTGTGGGTATTCTTTTTAATACCACAAATATAGAGATATTAGTCCATCCAACTGACATGCACAGCTCTTCAGAGTGTTAGAGGATTTTTTCTTACCCCTGTATGGTTGTGTTTCTCAACCTTGGCATTTTTAAGATGCTTGGGCTTCAACTTTACTGGCTGGAGAATTCTGGGAATTGAAGTCCACGCATCTTAAAAATGTCAAGGTTGAGAAACACTGCTGTATGGAAAGACTGAAGACTAAATTGGAGATCTTGGGTTGGGGCTTTTGCATCTCTGGAAGCACTACTCTTTGACTCCAAGTTTTGATGTCAAGTGAAAATCACATTTTTAGCTCTCAGGCAGGAATAGAATTAAATACTACTTAAATAATATTTTTGCCAAGTAAGGCTACTCATCTAAATTAATACAATTAGGTGCTGCTATACACTGGCTGGCAGGGGCTACCAGTTCTATAGACCCGGACAGAACCAGGAGCAATCCACCACTGCTGGCTGGAATTGACTCTCAATATTCTCTACACACACACGCAATCTGGAATTCTATCTAAATATTGGGGGTTGAACTTGAGGTTATTGCATACCTGCCCTTTGAGAAATGATAGCAGTGTTTCATTATTTGAGGGGCTGCCACAAAGAAGAGGGGGGTGGTATCAACCTATTTTCCAAAGCACCTGAAAGCAGAACAAGAAGCAATGGATGGAAACTAACCAAGGAGAGAAACAAACTTCCTAAGAGTGAGACCAATTAAGCGGTGGAACGATTTGGCCTTCAGAAGTTGTGGATGCTTCATCACTGGAGGCTTTTCAGAGTCTAGCCCAGTAATGGCTAACCTTTTTGCCATTGCGTGCCAGGAGGGGGGGGTCATGCGGACACGTGCCCACACCCATCTATGCACCCTGCCCCACACATGTACGCATGGCCCCCTCGCTCCCCCCCCACTCCTGGCACGTGATGGCCCGGTAGGCCTGTTTTTCTCTCTCTCCAGGCTCCAGAGCCTTTCTAGGAGCTTGGGGAGGGCAAAAACGGCCTTCCCCATCTCCCCAGAGGCCGGAAACAGCCCATTTACCAACTTCCACTGGGACGGAGCTGAGCTCGCATGCCCACCGATATGGTTACACGTGCCACTTGTGGCACACATGCCATAGGTTCGCCATCACGGGTCTAGACAGACACTTGTCTGGAATGGTACAGGGTCTCCTGCTTGAGGAGGAGATTGAACTAGATCAGGGGTGAAATGCTCCCGGTTCGGTACTGATGGAGGCGGGTGGTTCGGAGAACCGGTAGCAAAAATCCCTGCCCCCCTCCCCATGCCCAACTGAGCCGCACACTCATCAGAGGCTTTTTTTTTACTTTTAAACATTTTTTCTACAACCTCTACGGCCGAAAAATTGCTTTTAAAAGTTTTTTTTAAAAGCCTCTGATGATTGCGCGGCTCAGTTGGGCTCATCGAAGGCATTTAAAAGAAAAAAAGGGGGTTTTTTTTATTTTAAATGCCTCTGACGATCCAAGCTGAGTTGCCTGATCGTCGGAGGCATTTAAAAGAAAAAAAGCCTCTGCCGATCAGGCAACTCAGCTGGGATCATCCGAGCCTTTTGAAAGCATTTTTTTACAACCTCTTCGCCGAAGAGGTTGTAGAAAAAATGGTTTTAGAAGTTAAAAAAAAAAATTGGCCATGCCCGCCCCAGTCACATTAACCCCCCACACACACACACACCAAGCCATGCCCACAGAACCATTAGTAACGAATTTTAGATTTCACCACTGAACTAGACCTCTAAGGTCCCTTCCAACTCTGTTATTCTGTTAAATTCAGAAAATGCATTTCCCCCCCTACTGTACGCTGCTTTCCTTCACTCCAAATGTAACCAATGCTGTTCAGCTTTGACAATAAATTTCAGGCTTTTTGCCTTTGGTTCATGTTGTGCTTTCCTCGATGAAGTCTTTGGGGACGGAAAGAGACAGGAAATATTGGTAAGCGAACCAGAGGTGTGAGACAGCGTTGAAAAGGCGGAAATAAGGTGAGATGTTAATCTGATTTATGATTCAGCGCCCAAGACTTCCCTGGTGGTGTGCATTTCTATCTCCTACCAGGATGACTCAGCAGAATATGCTTGTTTCATAAGTCACATTTTGAGCATTTGCAATTGAAGAGGTGGTACTTTGCTCTCTGACAAGTTGAGGCTTAGGCATGTTTTCTTTGCAACTTCTTTTGCAGGCATGCCTACATAAGGTTGCCACCTGCTCCCTATTGCAAAGAATTGCTTTTATTTACGTTTTTTTTTAAAAAAAAACACAGCTCCATTTAGGTTAATCAGGAACAATGATTTTCCTAAAAATCACTGTATTTCTTTCTTTGGCCTTGGGGAGATGCCCCAACCAAAAACTGTGATTCGATTTTCATCCACCACCTGCTTCAGATGGTTGAACGCAGTTTTGTTTTAATCCCATCTTTCAAAACTGGCATTTCTTGTGAGATTGATACATGAGAAGTGCCACTGAAATCAGTTAGTGATAGTCACCTGTTTACAGCCAATTAAATAGTTTATTATTGATTAACTACGTTGGGCTACAAGCAGCTTACCAAGAAAAGTAGTGTAAACAGTAGCTGTATTAAATTATATTAAACATATGTAGGATTGTATTCAAAAGTACAGCTTCTTTCTTTATTTTGCAGCTTTTCACATGGCAAGCCTATGTCTAGATTCAAATATCTTGCTAAACTCCAGGATTAACAAAGGACAAGTAATGTTTACATAACATGTTACACCCAAGGAAATAAACCATATTGCCGTAATATTATTACAGCTTAAAGCAAGGCTTTCAAACTTGCAGCCTGCAGGCCACATGTGCTCTCCAAATAACTTCCTGCAACCCATAACAGTAGTTGGGAAAGTGAAGGCACAACCTCTCTGCCAGAAGGGAGGCGTACAGAGATAGCCTTGAGGAAGGTAATTAACTAATTAATGTAGTTGCCTCCCAGCAACTCTGCACAGTTTAGAAATTGTTCAAACATTTAAACAAAATAAAGAGGACCAAGATAACAAATCCAAATGGGAACAAAGAAAAAGGAAAAAAGTGGAGCTTCAGTTATGCTGGCCAAAGAACTAGGGCCAAGAGCTACGTAAATCTCCAGTCCTTTTGAAATAGCAGTAAGTTGGGGGGCCTAGGAAAATGCAAAATTTCCACCCAGAAAATGCAATTTCCTGGGAAAGCAGGAAATTGTAAGGAAGAAACTCAAGATTGCATTGCCTTGACTCTCTTTAGTATGAGAGAAATCCCGTCAGGCTTTCAAATTCTGCTACCATTGGTTTTCAAAGTGTCCTCTGGGAACTCTTTCAGGGGGTTTAGATCAGGGGTAAAATCCAGCAGGTTCTGAGGTTCTGGAGAACCAGCAGCAGAAATTTTGAGTAATTTGGAGAACCGGCAAATACCACCTCTGGCAGGCCCAAGAGTGGGGTGGGAATGGAGATTTTGCAATATCCTTGCCCCAGGAGTGGGGAGGTAATGAAGATTTGCAGTATCCTTCCCCTGCCACATCCAGCAAGCCACACCCACAGAACCGATAGTAAAAAAAATTGGATTTCCCCACTGCCACGAATGCAGGCTGGGTTGCCAAGCATCTGAAGTGTGATCATGTTACCACAGGGAGAGGTAACCATCACAGTTTTGATTCTGGGTGTTAAGTACCTCCGGAAGGTCCACTATATCTTTGAATGGCTGCTAAGCAACCAGTCATAAGCCAAGGACAAACCAGCCTAATTTTACCATTAGCACCTGGATCTATCCAAGAATTCACAAAGAGTACAAGATAACTGTTATGGTACTGCTATCGCTGCTGATAGCATTAAATTTAGAAGGAGCTGCTGATACACAATCTGAACCAGAAATGGAATTCAGATCTCAAAGATCTACTAAAAGATGTACTATTGATGTACTACTAGAGCAAGGGATATGCTTGATATCAATCAACTGAAAATAATGCATGTAGTCCTCAAGTTAGAGCCATAATCGGGCTTGCTCTTAAGACCCTGCTCTTAAGACCCTGCTCTTCCGACAGGCAGGGCTAAAACTTCAGTTTTAAATTCGGAGTTCTTAAATTTGGGGGGGGGGGCAGGTTTTTTAGCTAATTTTGGCCTTAAATGTAATACTTTTAAGAATCTTTTAAATTTAAATTGTGATATTTGTATTGTGTTTTTAACTGGCTGTACACCGCCCCGAGTCCTTTGGGAGAGGGGCGGTATAGAAATAAAATTATCCTTATCCTTATCCTTGCTCATCAAAGTTATAACTTGTGACAGTTGTAAATAGGGTCACCCACTTTGAGTCACGCCCTGGTATACAACCTTTTTTGCAATGGTCGTCAAGCTAACCAATGGTTTGCTATGGGTGCAGTTTTGACAAAAATGATGTAAATGCCATGGGGGGGTATGTGTGGCAAAACTGTTGTAAAATGCAATTATGGGACCACAAGATGCTGTAAATGGCCACGAATCGGGGGTGAAATCCAGCAGGTTCTGACAGGTCCTGGAGAACTGGTAGCAGAAATTTTGAGTTGTTCGGAGAACTGGCAAATACCCTCCTCTGGCTGGCCCCAGAGTGGGGTGGAAGTGGAGATTTTGCAGTATCCTTCCCCCAGGAGTGGGGAGGGAATGGGGATATTGCAGTATCCTTCTCCTGCCACACCCACCAAGCCACACCACGCCTACCAAGCCACGCCCACAGAACCAGTAGTGAAAAAATTTGGATTTCACCGCTGCCGCAAATGCAGGCTGGTTGCCAAGCATCTGAAGTATGATCATATTACCACAAGGAGGGGTAACCATCACAATTTTGAATCTGGTTGGTAAGTACCTCCGGAAGGTCCACCATAACTTTGAATGGCTGCTAAGCGACCTGTCATAAGCTGAGGACTACCTTTACAGGGACTGCCATCAACAGAGGCACAGAAATGGATAGAAGTTGCATGGAAAGACATAGAATCTTTGAACGCGAACCACGGATTCTAACAGAGCTACCAAAGGACAGGATAGCCAAAGGCTGAAAGTGGGGTTTTCAAACCAAAGCCAAAACAAAAGTTCATGCAATGCCAAGGCTACGTTTGTAGCAAAAGGCTACCCAAAAATATGGCAAATATCATACCAAAGATTTTGCAGCTATCGTTAAACTTGGAAGCATCAGGATACTACCAAATGTAGCCACGTTTAGAACACTGCATGGGAAGCACTTAAATATTAAGACAGCTTTTTTTTGCATGGTGATTTGAAAGAGGAGAACTGATGTGCAAAATTGCAAAAAAATCCATATATGGACTAAAACAAGCAGCCAAAGCGTAGTCTGATAAACCAAAGATTGCAAAAACATGGACAAACGGGGAAATGCTGAACCATGCTTATAAACATGAATTAAAAACAGAAGATATATATATTGGGTTGATAATTTATGTGCAGAAGACAAAAGAATTAAGAATTTACATTTTAAAAGGTGGAAGTAAATCTTTCTGGGGTTATTATCTACTCTCTTGGAACTGAAATAAAAAGGACCAAAGTGGACTTTATCTATTTAATCAAAAACAAAAGGCAACAGGCCTAATAATGTTTCTAGGCCTCAGTGAGGCAAAGGACTCAGATATAGCTACTCCTCACTTACTGACCTATTCAGTGATCGTTCAAAGTTTCTACAGTGCTAAAAAAGGGAGATTTACAACTAGTCTGAATTTGCAGCCATCATAGCATCCCCGCAGTTACATGATCGGAATATAGAATAACAGAATTGGAAGGGACCTCGGAGATCTTCTAGTCCAACCCCCTGCTTAGGCAGGAAACCCCATACCATTTCAGACAATCTCTTCTTAAAAACTTCCAGTGTTGCAGCATTCACAACTTCTGGAGGCAAGTTGTTCCATTGACTAATTGTTCTCACTGTCAGGAAATTTCTGCTTAGTTCTAGGTTGCTTCTCTCCTTGATTGGTTTCCACCCCATTGCTTCTTGTCCTGCCCTCAGGTGCTTTGGAGAATAGCTTGACTCCCTCTTCTTTGTGGCAACCCCTGAGATATTGGAACACTGCTCTCATGTCTCCCCTAGTCCTTCTTTCCATCAGACTAGACATTCAGGCTTTTGGCAATCAGCATACATTTACAATGATAACAGTGCCCCGTTGTTATGTGATCATCATTTGCGACCTTCCCAGCCAACATTCGACCCCAGAATGGGGTGGGAATGGAGATTTTGCAATATCCTTCCCCCAGGAATGGAGACGGAATGCAGTATCCTTCCACGCCCACCAAACCAAACCATGCCCGCCAAGCCACGCCCACAGAACAGGTAGTAAAAAAACATTGAATTCCACCACTGGTTTGTTTAATAACCAGAACTGGAACTGATGTCATCAGTCAGGCCTGATTATGTGATGTTTCACTTTGCAACTGCATCATTTAGTGATGGAGTTGATGGTACCAATTGCAGTCAGTAAGCGAGCACTACCTTTCCACCCATTGTTCTGGCCCAGCTACGAACCCAAAGAACGCAGCACACACAAAGTCTGTACAAACCTTAGTTTACTAAATTAAATCAGTCTTTTTCAAACAAAGGCTGTTAATTAACTTTCTTAACAGCCTACAAGAATCCAAAGAATAAATAATCGTAATCTTACTGGGATTGGCAGAAAGCCCAGAAGCAATTTGCAGGAAACTGCTAAAAGAACTAAGATCCAGACGCGAAGGAGAGTGAACTAAGTTGTTCCCTGCAAATTGCCTCAGTCGGTGTTCCTCCTTAAATAGGCTAAGGGAGTGGCCAATTAGCCCCAAGCCTTACTCTTGAGGAGACCTCCTCCTGAGGAGCCACTCCTGCCTTTTGGCAGCTCTGCACGCCCATGCATTGAGAAGAGGCTTCTCCTCTTTGTCCTCTTCACTTAAGGGAGCTTCTGAAGGTTCTGAAGGCCCTGGCTGAGTCCCCGCCTCTGGCACCACATCTTCTCCAGCCTCCTCATTGTCCAACTCGAGTGCCAGCTGCACAGGCTGCTGGCTTAGCACCACACCAGCCTCCTTGCTGTCGGAATCAGCTACCAGCTGCACAGGCTGCTGACGGGCCACAACACTCATGGAAGGTAGATGAAAGAGGAAACCAAGTTAGCAAGTAATGAGCAATAACAGAATAGCTGTGAGAAAACCTACTATACACATTGCATCTGTGAGCAGATATAGAATTAGTGAAATTGGCCTACAGGTAGTCCTCAATTTACAACCATTCATTTAACAACCCTTCAAAGTTATGACGACATTGAAAAAAGTTACTTACATCCCATCCTCGTATTTATGACCATTGCAGCGTTCCCATGGTCAAATGATCAAAATTCAGGCGCTTGGCAATTGACATATCATTGCCATTATATTTACGATGGTTGTAGTTGCAGTGTCCGAGAATCATGCGATCGCCATTTGCAACCTTCCCAGCTGGCTTTTGACAAGCAAAGTCAAGGGGGGAAGCCAGAGCAACTTAACAATTGCAGTGATTTGCTTAACAACCATAGGTAAAAAAATTGGAAAAATTGGCCATGACTTACTTAACAACCACCTTTCTTAGCAAAGGCAATTCTGGCCTGAATGGTGATTGTAACTTGAGGTCTACTTGCAGACAGGAATAAGAAGATTAGGCAGACATTTAAACAGAACTCTACACTTTCCTTGAAAACTTCCAATAGCAGATCATCCCAAATCTACTCAATATGCAGATTTTGTTTGGGTTGGAGATAAATCTGATAGAAAAACTACAAGATACATCTTCTTTTTGGAGGTGTAGCACCCATTGTCTGGTGCAGCAAGAAACAAAGCATCATAGCCCCATAATCGACAGAGGCTAAATATCAAACCAGAATAGAGCTGGAAGGAACCTTGGAGGTCTTCTAGTCCAACCCCCTGCTCAAACAGGAGACCCTATACCAGAGGTCTGCAACCTTAAACACTCAAAGAGCCATTTGGACCTGTTTCCCACAGAAAAGAAAACCCCGGGAGCCACAAAACCCTTCCCGTGCCTGACTATTTCTTAAGCGGCCACAAAACTAGCATATGTAGTTGAATTAAACATTCTGTTTTCTTGTGAAACTTTTCTTTTCTTGGATTTATCCATGGTTGGCCTACCAGGGGTTGAAAAGCTCAATAAATCGTGTGCCAGCGGGTGTCGCATATTGGCAGTTGTGATGCGTATTTTGAGTGACCGGGAGCGGCAGCAAAGGGGTGAAAGAGCCATATGCGGCTCCAGAGCCGCAGGTTGCTGACCCCTGCCCTATACCATTTAGATAGGTGGTTGTCCAAGTCTTTCCTTAAAAATCCAGTGATGAAGCATCTATAACTTCTGAAGGCAAGCTGTTTCACTGGTTAATTGTTTTCACTTTTAGAAAGCTTCTCCTTAGTTCTAGATTGCTTTTCTCCTTGATTAGTTTCCATCGATTGTTTCTTGTCTTGCCTTCTGATGCTTAGGAAAATAAGTTGACCCTCTCTTCTTTGTGGCAGACCCTGAGATATTGGAACACTCCTTTCCATGTCACTCCATCCCTTCTTTTCACTAGACTGGCCATACCCAATTCTTGCAACCGTTCTTCATGAGTTTTTGTCTCCAAGCCTTTAATCATCTCAGTTGCTCTTCTTTGCACTTTTTCCAAAGTCTCAACATCTTTTTGTAATGTGGTGACCAAAACTGTATGCAGTATTGCAGGTGTGGCCTTAAGCA
Source organism: Ptyas mucosa (assembly GCA_012654045.1). Classification (NCBI taxonomy): domain Eukaryota; kingdom Metazoa; phylum Chordata; class Lepidosauria; order Squamata; family Colubridae; genus Ptyas; species Ptyas mucosa. The sequence continues at coordinate 20,513,851 of WNWU01000013.1, forward strand.
GTACTAATACTTTGATGGGCTGCATGCTAAAATAAAGCCAGGTCATGACACACACTTGAAAGTAAATCAGGAAGCTTGTAATTTGGGAGTGTGTCTGGCAAGAACAAAGAATGCTTATCTTTTTTTTTTTTAATTTGATTTATATGCCGCGCTTCTCCGGAGACTCAGGGCGGCTTACAATGCATTAAGCAATAGTCTTCATACTATTGTATATTTATACAAAGTCAGCTTATTGCCCCCACAATCTGGGTCCTCATTTTACCTACCTTAGAAAGGATGGAAGGCTGAGTCAACCTTGAGCCTGGTGGGATTTGAACCTGCAGTAATTGCAGGCAGCTGGAAACTTAAGTGCTACTTTTAAGAGCACTTAGTCCACTGTGCCACTGCGCCACCAGCTCTACAGGAAATATGCATGTGTAAATCTTGTAACAATTCTGGGTAGTTAGAAAGCTGATAAAAGTGAGAAGAGTTAGACAACTTGCAGGCCTCAGCTAAAAATTAGGAATAATGATGGCCTGCAGCCAATAAAATGTGTATTAGATAACTCCTGGGATATTCATTAGCCAAGGCTTAGGAATAGGGACAGCTAGAGACCAATAGAACAAATTGTAGAATTATTACTAAAATCTTTATTAGATTATATTTCTCACCTTGCCCTGCCTTCTCTTTTAGTGAAAATGTATAAAGCTTAATTAATCCTTTGTTCTTGGTTCAATCTCACACCATTTTTATTCCATGCCTCTGTTTATACAACCAAGGATCGTATAAATTCTGTGCTGCTGAACCAGCATGCAGGAAACTTGGGCTGCGCAAGCTACTGCTAGACTAAGAATAAAAGAACTCATCCTGACCAAATTATCTGGGGATGACATGGGAAGTATCAGAACTGCACATCCCAAGAAAGGCAGGCCTGGTATGAAACATGCAGACTTTGAACTGCACTATCCAAAAAGATATGCAAGAAAGAGGGCAAATAAAATGGAAGTGCCCAATGAAGGACATGGTACATATGCATGACTTCCCGAGGCCGTGAGAAGCCTTGGGATTTGAGCATCAAATGATGCAACTGGTACAATTCATCATAGTGCATAATTTGGTGTACTGAGCTGAAGAGAAGAGGAATGTTGAACACATCATCCCATGCACAAATATCGTATTTTTCGGAGTATAAGATGCTCTTATTTATTTATTTATTTATTTTATTAGATTTATATACTGCCCTTCTCCCTGAGGGGACTCAGGGCGGTGAACAGCCATAAATAAAAAACATATATACAAAATTTAAAAGCCAAATAAAACCGAATTAAACATTGGCCCCAGTATTTAAAATCCCAAATTAAAATATTAAAACCCCAAATTAAAATATTTACAATTTAAAATTTCTAAATTATTTTACAAAAGAAGGGGAAAAGGGAAGAATTAGGCCAGGCCCGCCTGGTGGAACAGGAAAGTTTTTAACTCACGGCGGAAGGCACAAAGATCCGGGATCCTCTGTAACTCTGGGGGGAGCTCGTTCCAGATAGTGGGTGCCCCCACAGAGAAGGCTCTCCCCCTGGGGGCCGCCAGCCGACATTGTTTGGCCGACAGCACCCGGAGGAGCCCCTCTCTATGGGAACGTACCGGTCGATGGGAGACTATTGGTGGTAGTAGGCGGTCCCGTAAGTACCCGGGTCCTAAGCCATGGAGCGCTTTAAAGGTGGTAACCAACACCTTGAAGCGCACCCGGAAGACCACCGGGAGCCAGTGCAGCTCGCGCAGGAGAGGAGTAACATGGGAGCGCCACGTCGCTCCCATCACCACCCGCGCGGCCGCATTCTGCGCCAGTTGGAGCCTCCGGGTGCTCCTCAAGGGGAGCCCCATGTAGAGAGCATTACAATAGTCCAGGCGAGAGGTGACGAGGGCATGAGTGACCGTGTGTAACGAGTCCCGATCCAGAAAGGGACGCAACTGGCGAATCAGGCGAACCTGATGAAAAATCCTCCCGGTCACGGCCGTCAAATGCTCCTCTAAAGACAGCCGTGAATCCAGGAGGACGCCCAAGTTGCGCGCCCTCTCTGCCGGGGCCAATGATTCACCCCCGATAGTCAGCGATGGTACCAGCTGACTATACCGGGACGTCGGGAACCACAGCCACTCGGTCTTGGATGGATTGAGTCTGAGCCTGTTCCTCCCCATCCAGATCCACACGGCCTCCAGACACCGGGACATCACTTCAAGGGCATCGTTGGGGTGGTCTGGGGTGGAGATGTACAGCTGGGTGTCGTCAGCGTATTGATGATATCTCACCCCAAAACCACGGATGATCTCGCCCAGCGGCTTCACATAAATGTTGAACAGGAGGGGCGAGAGGACAGACCCCTGTGGCACCCCACATATGAGGGGTCTCGGAGTCAACCTCTGCCCCCCTGTCAACACCGACTGCAACCGGTCGGAGAGAAAGGAGGAGAACCACTGTAACACAGTGCCTCCCACCCCTAGCTCCTCCAACCGGTGCAGCATGATACCATGGTCGATGGTATCAAAAGCCGCTGAGAGATCTAACAGGACCAGGACAGAGGAACAACCCCTGTCCCGAGGCCTCCAGAGATCATCAACCAACGCGACCAATGCCGTTTCCATGCTGTACCCGGGTCTGAAACCCGACTGGAACGGATCCAGATACGTCGTTTCATCCAGGTACCGGGGAAGCTGTTGCGCAACCACACTCTCAACAACCTTCGCCAAAAAGCAAAGGTTGGAGACCGGACGATAATTTACCAACATTGCCAGGTCCAGGGAAGGCTTCTTGAGGAGAGGCCTCACCACCGCCTCTTTCAAGGCGGCGGGAAAGTCACCCTCACCCAACGAAGCATTTATAATCCCCTGGAGCCAGCCGCGTGTCACCTCCCGGGAAGCCAGTACTAGCCAGGAGGGGCACGGGTCCAATAAACAAGTGGTCGCGTTCAGCCTGCCCAGAATCCTGTCCACGTCCTCAGGGGTCACAGGATCAAACTCAGTCCAGATAACACTCACAAGACCTGCCCCTGTCCCTCCCCCCGGGACTACCCAGTCAGAGTCCAGATCTTCCCGAATCTGAGTGATTTTATCATGCAGATACTGAACAAAATCCTCAGCTCTACCCTCCAAGGGGTCCTCCCGCGCTTCCTGATGAAGTAGGGAGCGGGTCACCCTGAAGAGGGCAGCTGGGCGATTATCTGATGACGCAATAAGAGCAGCAAAATAGTTACATTTAGCTGCTTTTATCGCCACTAAGTAATTCCTAATATGGGATCTCACTAGTGTCCGGTCAGATTCAGAACGACTGGCTCTCCAACTACTCTCTAGGCGTCTTTTCTGGCGCTTCAACTCCCTCAACTCCTCGGAAAACCAAGGAGCCAATTGAGATCGGCGCCGGGTCAGAGGCCGCAAAGGCATGACCCGATCCAGAGCACCCGCAGCCACCCTATCCCAGGCGGCCACTAGGTCTCCGGTCGAGGCGTGTGCCAGAGCCCCAGGAAATGGCCCAAGCTCCATCTGGAACCTATCAGGTTCCATCAGGCGCCTGGGGCGGAACCAATTAACAAGCTCCGCCTCCCTGCGGCGGGGTGCAGCGGTTTGAAAGTCAAGACGAAGGAGAGAGTGATCTGACCATGACAAGGGCTCGATGACTAAGTCGCCTATCTTAAGATCACTCAACCGCTGTCCAGAGACAAAAATCAAATCCAGTGTGTTCCCCCCCGTGTGGGTAGGGCCATGAATTAACTGGGTCAGGTCCATAGCTGTCATGGAAGCCATGAACTCCCGAGCCACCTCCGACGTCTCACCCACAGATGGAAGGTTGAAATCCCCCATGACCATAAGTCTAGGGGTTTCAACTGCCACCGCGGCGATAACGTTGAGGAGCTCGGGCAGGGCTGCTGCCACGTGGCAGGGAGCCAGGTATGTGACCAGCAAACCCATCTGAACCCCATGACCCCACTTCACAAGGAGGGACTCGCAGCCGGCCGTCTGAGGAACTGTGGCCTCCCTCGGTCTCAGACCCAGTAGACATAGTGACATAGTGTTCTGACTATAGTGCTGTATAGTGCATAGTGACATAGTGCTCAGACATAGTGCTCTGGACTATAAGATGTACCAACCTTTTTGGGAGAGGAAAACAAGAAAAAAAAATCTGCCTCTTGCCTCCCAGCAATTTTCCTCCTTGCAGCAAACAGCAAACAGCCTGCTTTAGTTTCATTTTCAGCACAGCTGATTAGCACAAGAAAAAAAATCTGCCCCCAGCAATTTGCCTCCTTGCAGCAAACAGCAGAGGCCTGTGTGGCAATAGGCAATGGCAATCTCTGCAGCCTGAAACAGCTGAGGGTTGAGCGGCTGATCCAACCGACAATCAACTGCTTGTGCTAATCAGGCTGTGCTGAAGCTGAAACGGGCTGTTTGCTGCAAGGAGGTAAATTGCTGGGAGGCAGAGGCCAAAGTGTGGGGGCAGGTGGGCGGGTGGGGCTACATTCAATGTATAAGACGCACCCAAATTTTCACCCTCTTTTGGGGGGGGAAGTGTGTCAGCATTCCTTCTCTTCTTCTAATCATCTTTCTTTGTTCTCTTGCCAAGAGGTCCGGCAGGAACGCTGCCAAAATGTAACTAATTAGCCAGTAAGGGTTTTTTTATTTTCTTTACAATAAAATGAGTTTCTTAGAATATATCTCAGATTTATTTTGCTTATTGAGTATGCTTCAAGGAAGGCCACGATCCACCTCTAATTAAGTGCAATTATCCCAGGAGGGGAACAGGGTTTGAATGCCACCCTGACAAAGTGTGTCTTATACTCTGAAAAATACGGTAGTTTCCTTCGTTCAGAATAGAAGAAGGATCACCTGGTGTCCTACTTTCCATCTCTGCTCAGCTGCCATTAGGCATATAATTAAGTCTGAAAGAAGCAAAGACCCCTCCTTTTGGGGTGAATTAATCACAGGATTCGTTCCAATAACTGGAAAGCTCTGTGTTCTTTTGATATAGATATGTAGAAAATATAAATCCTTGCCTTTTGTTCATCTTTCTCTCTCTTTCCGGCTTTGCCTGCCCTTTATCCCTTTTTGCAAAATGAACTGTTTTTGGATGTTTGGGAGTTTAATTATTTGGGATCCACTGGGAGGGTGCTGGATGCAAATAATACTAATTTTTCCACTAAAGCTTGCTTTTCTTTTTCTTGCAATGCCTGCATGCATCTGCTTCTGCACGTCAGCAAAAAAAAAAAAAAAGAAACGAAGAAGAGAAGGTAACAAACAGGGGGCTCCGGTTTGGAGCTTTCTACAGAAAGGAGTCTCTTGCCGTAAAAGAGATTGAAAGCCAAGAAGGATCCCTTGCGAGAAAGAGGCCCCTGGAAGAGGACAAAGGCGCGGATTCACAGGAACATCAAAGCCGCTCAAAAGATTAGTGCGGATGGCTAGAATTCCATTGGAAACAAGAAACCTTCCTCGGCAGCCACTGTTGGTGGCACGCGGGGAGCAAACAGCAGATGCTGCACCATGACGGGGCTTTCCAGTCCAAGCTGCCACATACCAGACAAACAGGCTGCGCTGGTCCACAAAAATTATCCACGCTTTTGTTGGCAGGCCAGGCAAACTGCAGGGTAAAACTTTTGAAACAATCTAAGGATTGTACGCGCACTGGACTCTCCGCCCACCAACATCTACATCCCTCTCCCAACCACCATGGATAGAACCCGGTTCCATTTATTGTGCCATGTCTTTTTTCTCTTTGGAAAAGTTGTTGAGGTGGTTTCACAGCCAAACTACAAGTAGCCCTCAATTTACAAACCGTTTCGTTTAGTGACCGTTTGAAGTTACAGCAGCCACTGAAAAAAGTGACTCGCAACCACATAACTGTTAACCTTCAGTACCTTTATGGCAGGGGTGAAATCTAGTTACCTTCCCAACTGGTTCGGAAGTGCATGCGCCCCACGCGTGCAATCGCTTTGCTCGCATGTGCATGCATGGGCCCTCTGCACCAGAGGTGGGTTCTAATTTTTTTTACTACCGGTTCTGTGGGCGTGGCTTATTTTGTGGGCGTGGTTTGATGGTCATGTGACAAACAATTCTTTAGGATTTAGCAGAGGTACTGGTCTACAAGGCTTTTAATTGCTTGCAGAGCCGTACCGGTCTACCCATTTGTTTTTGGAGCGCACTGGTCTACCACCACACTGCCTTTTACTGCTAATCAGCTGTAGGGCGGCCCTTTGAAGCACCGCGGCAAGAGTTTAAACAGTTTTTTGCCGCTCTGCCACCACCGAGAGCATCGGAAATCGCTTTCAGGCAGCTTGGCCTCAATTGCCAACTGCAGTGAAATGAATCACTGCAGTTGATAAGTGAGTAACCCGGCTGTTAAGTGAATCTGGCTTCCCCATTGACTTTTCTTATCAGAAGGTTGCAAAAGGGGATCCCATGCCCTTGGGACACAGCAAGTCATAAAATATGAACCAGTTGCCAAGCATCTGAATTTCGATCGCACCATCTTGGGAATGCTGCAAAGGTTGTAACTGTGAAAAATGGTCGCAAGTCACTATTTCCAATGCTGTCGTAACTTTGAACCAGAGGTGGGTTCTACTTACCTTTACTACTAGTTTGCATCGCGCACGCAAGCTCTTCTGCGGAGGCACAGATCACCTATGATGACATCCGGGTCAGTGGGTGGAGCCTCCCGCCGGTTTTACTACCGGTTCTTGCAAACCGAACCGGGGGCAACCCACCACTGCTTTGAACGGTCACTAAATGAACTGTTGTAAGTCAAGGACTACCTGTACTGGGATTGGCTAGTGTGCTTGAAGATGCTACATCTTAACCCAGAATATGAAATTATGCAGAAAAAAAAATGTAGATCAATTAACCATTTGGAAGCACCTTTATTTAATCCCTGTATTAGCCTCCTCAATCGTACAAGCAAGCTCTATGCATAGAACTCACCACTATGAATTTTATTTTCTGACCTATCGAAGATAGACAGATTGAAAGAAAGGGGGAACTTCTGTCTGGATATATCAAAGGCAGCCATAACTCTTTGTTGTGGTTTTCCTGGCTGAATTCTCAGTCAGCCATGTCATGCCACAATCTGCAGGTCTTGTTAAACTACTGGTAGGGCTTTGAGAGGCAAAGTGATGTAACGTTTTTAGAACTACCAGGTTTCCTATTAGTATAATTATGCTATTAGTATAATTATCAGGGACATACAATTCTAGGGACAGGGAGAACCACTGCTGCTAGTAAGATGTATGGACCCAGATTGACGAGGATGATAATACTGAATAAAACTCCGCATTGGCGACAGGCAGGGCATCTGGCCAGTAAACAGTCAGCTCCATTCAGTCCATCCAGACTCCACCCTGCAAGGGATTATGGGGTCATAAAAAGAAGACGATGATGATTGACGATGATGATGATAATGCTATCCATTCAACCGAGTCCGACTCTTGATGATTCTGTGGGTCAGGTCTGTCCATATCAGTGGTGGGTTGCCCCCGGTTCGGACCGGTTTGCAAGAACCGGTAGTAAAACCGGCGGGAGGCTCTGCCTACTGACCCGGACGTCATCATAGGTGATCTTCTGCATGTGCAAAAGCTTCTGCGTATGTGTAGAAGAGCGCGTGCGAGCGTGATGCAAACTGGTAGTAAAGATAAGTAGAACCCACCCCGGCCCACATTTTCTGAACTTGCACTGCTTCTTTTGAGTTTTTCTCTCTTCTGGCTGCTGTCAACTTTGATGGTGTCCAAACCATCGTGCTCCTTGGCCACCTGGTTTCCTTTTATCGTGAACTCTTCCCAACGTAATTGCTTTCTCCAGTTGGATCCAGATTAGATGTAAACAAATGTCTAGTTCATTCACACTAGTCCGAAATGAGATATTTTCCCCCCAGTGCAGATATAACTCTCTAACCATTACATTATACTGCCCCTTAGATAAGATGCCAGCCAAACCCAACTACCAAGAAAGCTCTTGAGAGCGTTTAAGGTTTCCTGCTAATTTTCCTGCTCCTTAATTAACAACAGCCACTCCATTTTAGCAATATAATTGTTCCCCCGTTTAATTTTATAGTGATGGTGGGCTTTAATTAATTTAGTTCATTTATTTAAAGCTCTTTAGACCTGCTCTTCAGGCAAAGCAAGCTTCCAGAACGACTTTTAACAGATCAGAAACAAACCAGGCATCGCCTGGCCGTCCACAAGTATACAAGCCAACGGTGTTTTCTTCCCCTCCGCAAGCAAGATTGGCGCTCGTAATACCAGTTTGCCATCTTGCACATTTTGAGGGTCATCCCTGGAGATGGCTTTGGAGCAGGGATGGTCAACTACGGCAAAAGCAACAGTGGACCAGCTCCCAGAATTCCTGAGCCAGCATGGCTTCACTGGAGCATTTCGTTCCCTTTTTCCATTCCCATTGTAGACAGGCCATCAAGACAGGGTTCCTAGCAAGGCCCTGCACTAAAGAATCTTCTACTAAAAGCATAAAATCTTATTTTGCTGTTACTACTATGATATGATAAGGGACGTGGTGGCTCAGGGGCTAAGACGCTGAGCTTGTCGATTGAAAGGTCAGCAGTTCAGCCGTTCAAATCCCTAGGGCAGTGATGGCTAACCTTTTTGCCGTCGCGTGCCAAAATTGCCCATAATTCAATATGCCCCCCCCCACCACGCATGCACACGCAACCCACCCACCCCGTGCTCCCCCTGCTTTTGGCATGCGACGGCACGGTGGGCCCAGTAGGTCCACTTTTTGCTTTCCCCAGGCTCCAGACACTTTCTTGGAGCCTGGGGAGGGCAAAAATGCCTCCCCCGCCCCCCGGAGGCCGGAAACAGCCCATTTCCTGACTTCCGGTGGACCCAGAAGGCCTGGAGCTGAGCTAGGACAACGGTAGCATGCCCACAGATATGGCTCTGCGTGCCACCTGTGGCAGGTGTACCATAGGTTCGCCATCATGGCCCTAGGGCCACGTAACAGGATGAGCTCCTTTTACTTGTCCCAGCTTCTGCCAACCTAGCAATTCTAAAGCACGTAAAAAATGCAAGTAGAAAAATAGGGACCACCTTTGGTGGGAAGGGAAGAGTGTTCCGTGCGCCTTTGGAGTTTAGTCATGCCAGCCATATGACCAAGGAGACGTTACTACCCGTTGTGAACCGGTAGTAAAGGTAAGTAGAACCCACCCCTGGATTACGTTTGTCAGCATGCTCTTTCCTTCTGACATTCTCCCTGAACGTGGTGTTGGAAGTCTGGAATGGTTTATACTTGAAGAAAACTAGCTGCTGATGTAGGAGAGAAGTTCAGCCTGGTTCTTGGAAGATTCTACACAGACAAGACAATCTGCATTTTCCATTTTTTCTCACTAGGTGGCTATAGCAGGCCACTGTTTCAATTCAGAAAACTGATCGCAGCAAAACGGAGCGGATAGACTTTCCCCAGAGAGAGGGGGGGGGGGGAATATTCAAAATAATCGGAATATAATGTTAAAAGTCACCTTCATTTAGATTTATCAGATATGAACAGGCAAAGGAGAAAGGTGCACAGCTGGAAAGGACAAGGTAGCTGTTTAACGTGACATCTGCAATAGAAATTGCAGTGAAAAACTTGCAAAAATGCATGCGCTTAACCCTACGTGGATATGAAATTACTTTTTCCAGTGTCAGAAAGTCTGGTTTTTCAACTGCAATATTTGCTATAGCGAATAATTTTCAGGAAGACGTGTTAGTAATCATACAGAATCCATACCACCATAAATGTTCATCTTTCACCGTAAAAGCATGCTGCGTGATGAGTCAAGTGTTCTACCCAATAGAGTAGAGATGAAGGGGCTGGTTTGAAGCCAATTGCTAGAATTGGGAAATAACATAAATCTAAGCTGCTGAGCCTGCCCATGGAGAAGGGAAAGGGAGCAGCAGACATTTTACAGGGTCACAATGCACTGAAGTTTGAATTATTGGTGTGAAAACAGCCCAAAAGTTTAAAAAACACAACTCAAAAAATAGAACAATGTTCGATTTTTAAGGTTAAGCTTGCTGGATGGAAGCCGAGGACAAAAAAGGAAAGACATGGTCTCTTTTGCTGTACCTGTAGCTAGCCTTCCTTCGCTGGATATGTGCCTAACTATTCTCTTCTGGTTCCTGCAATGAACTTTTCAAATGGGTCAGAATCCTTTATTTACTTACATACTACATTAGTACGCTGCCCATTCCCAAACTTTCTGAGCAACTAGCAATCCCAAGTAATTTTTTAAAACCCAAAATAAAAATAATCCTGCTGAAAAAAACAAAAATCTCAACAGCATCATAGAGTAGAGTAGAGTACAGTAGAGTAGGGCAGGGCAGGGCAGGGCAGGGCAGGGCAGGGCAGAATAGAATAGAATAGAATAGAATAGAATAGAATAGAATAGAATAGAATAGAATAGAATAG
>WNWU01000013.1:20524270-20590683 GCA_012654045.1 Ptyas mucosa
AGGATAGGATAGGATAGGATAGGATAGGATAGGATAGGATAGGATAGAATAGAATAGAATTCTTTATTGGCCAGGTGTGATTGGACACACAAGGAATTTGTCTTCGGTACATAAGCTCCCAGTGTACATAAGGAGAATAAAATACATTCATCAAGAATAAAAAGATACAACACTTAGTGATAGTCAAGGTACAATATCACATTGTACTAGGAAACAAAAACAATAGAATTGAAACATACAAGCAACATGGTTATAGTAATAAGTGGGAAGAGATAGATACTAGTAAGGAAGAGAAGAATAATAGTAATACAGTCTTAGTGAATAGTTTGACAGTGTTGTGGGAATTAGTTGTTAAGCAGAGTGATGGCGTTCGGGGAAAAAATGTTAGTCAGTGCTCTAATTCATTCGTGCTCCATCACTGACATGAAGAGGAAAAAAAAGGATTTAGCAGGGCAGTTTGAATTCTAGCAGCTCGACTTCTCACCCAGTTTTTTCTGTCAGATAACGGTGCCTAGGTGATGGAGGGAGGGGGGACATTCCTGTGATTTGAAGCAGCCAGGATAGATGACTGATTTGGAAGATGGCCAATGAGACACTGGGGGTTTGAGGAACGGAAGGGGAGGGCTTTGGGATCAAAGTGTCAGTTTCGGCTACAAATGAGTCCAGGACAGGTTGTTAATTTCTCAATAAATGGAAGATTTCATTAAAGACTTTGTGTTTGAGAATGAAATTTATTTGAGATCACGCCGAAGCCTGACACTGTCCTTGTGTCTAGTTGTTCTGGTGTGCAGTGCTCTATAGCGTCTTTTTGAGCATAGAAGTTGAAACAATTTATGTCCAGGATGCGAGGGGGTCTGTCAATATTTTCACAGCCCTCTTTTTGACTTGTGCAGTATACAGATCCTCAATGGAAGGCAGGTTGGTAGCCATTGTTTTTTCTGCAGTTATTTATTTATTTACTAAAATGTATTATTATTATTATTACTATTTTAAAAAAAAAATATTTTAAAAGCAAACAAACCTCGGAGGAAGGTTGGGTCAACTCAACCCCAAACAGAAAACCGTAGTTAAAACAAGAAGGAAAGTTCCAGAAAAATTTGCAAAAGCCCGGAATGTGTTTTGATGTCTCCAGAATCCTGTTGAGAGATCTGGCGTCATCTTTCTAAGGGTCACGGGAACAAGGTCTTTCCAAATTGTCCCCTGTGAAAGGTCAACAGAGAAGATCCGATCCTCCCAAGCCGTCAAGGATCATCCCAACTGAAGGAAATACTTGATGCTCCTCAACCTGGTGAGAACCTTCTGCTGAAGGATCCACCACCACAGCTCGATGTCTGCAGTTCTAATTATCCTCTGAAGTCTGTGTCTGTCTTGTTGGGTTGCAGAGCTAAACCAGTTAGTTATGGAGGTGCAGATGACAGACTCAATAATTCCTCTGTGGAACTGAATCAGCAGCTCTTTGGGCTTTCTGAGTTTGGGCAGAAAGAACATTCTTCGTTGAGCTTTTTTGATGATGTTTTTTATGTTAGGTGATGTTGGGTTTTATAAAGGATATTTAAAAAAAAAAAAACCAAAGTCATGCGACTGCTAATATATCCCAACATTCAAAGCATGACTGCCCCTTGGCATGGATGGAACAGGTCTTCCCTGCTCACCTGAAACCCAGAAAGGTGGATCTCGAGAGAGGCAGTTCCAAAGCTCAGGAGTCACTTTTTTTTAAAATTTGATTTATATGCCGCCCTTCTCCGGAGACTCAGGGCGGCTTACAATGCACTAAGCAATAGCCTTCATACTTTTGTATATTTATACAAAGTCAGCTTATTGCCCCCACAAACTGGGTCCTCAATTTACCTACCTTAGAAAGGATGGAAGGCTGAGTCAACCTTGAGCCTTGGTGAGATTCGAACCTGCAATAATTGCAGGCAGCTGATGTTAATAACAGGGCTTTAGACCACTGTACTATCCAAGGCTCTTTTTTAAAATGCCCATTTCCTCGGTCCTATCAGATGAGAAGAAAGTTGACCCTATTAAATCTGGTTAGATGAGTATGGACTACTGTAATGCTCTCTACATGGGGCTCCCCTTGAAGAGCACCTGCAGGCTCCAGCTGGTCCAGAATGTAGCTGTGCGGGTGATTATGGGCGCAACTTGTTACGCTCATGTAACACCTCTCCTGCGCGAGCTGCACTGGCTCCCGGCGGTCTTCCGGGTGCGATTCAAGGTGTTAGTCATCACCTTTAAAGCGCTCCATGGCTTAGGACCTGGGTACCTACGAGACCGTCTTTTGCCACCAATAGCCTCCCACCGACCAGTTCGTTCTCACAGGGAGGGACTACTCAGGGTACCGTCAGTCAAATCATGCCGACTGGCGACTTCCAGGGGGAGGGCCTTCTCTCTGAGGGCTCCAACCCTTTGGAATGAACTGCCCCGAGATACGGAATATCCCTGATGTCCGTGCTTTCCGCCGTGCCCTCAAGACCCTGATGTTCCAACAGGTGGGACTAAACATGAACATGTGAATGATCTTTTAAAATGTACACCGCCTTGAGTCCTACGGGAGAAAGGCGGTATATAAATATAATAAATAAATAAATAAATAAATGAGTAGGTGAATATAGGAAGCTAGGTAACTGTAGCTTTAGGGTCACCACGAATGAGTTGAGTGGTCATGTACATTTTCTTAATAAATAAAATAAATAACTAGGTCTGAGACCACATAGGGCTTGAAAAAGGATCATCAGCTGTTTAATTGCATGTGGGACAGAGGTGGGTTTCAGCAGGTTATAACCAGTTCTGGAGAACCGGTAATGGAAATTTTAAGTAGTTCAGAGAACCAGTAGTAAAAATGCTGATTGGCCTCGTCCCCATCTACTCTCTGCCTCCCAAGTCCCAGTTGATCGGGAAGAAATGGGGATTTTGCAGTAACCTTCTCCTGGATTGGGGAGGGAATGGAGATTTTACAGTATCCTTCCCCTGCCACACCCACCAAGCCTTGCCACACCCATCAAGCCACACCCACAGAACCTGTAGTAAAATATTTTGAAACCCACCACTGATGTGGGACCAATTGATTCAAGAGCCCTCGTCCGAGCCTTCCCCAGACTCCAGGACTGGCCCACGTTCCTCCCCAACCTCTTCACTGTCCAAATCTGCTGCCAGCTCTGCTGGTCGCTGGCAGGCCACAAGAATTTCGATCCCACAGAGGTGGTTTACAACGGTACCATGGTTGATCGTGTTGAAAGTTGCTTAGAAGTCGGCTTCAAGAAATTTAGAACTCAAAAATTCTCCAGGATTCTATTCCCCCAGATCTCGTCTCTCTAAAGCTAACCAAAAGGTTCACGACTCTTATGTTGAGCGTTGGCCTGAAAACCAGCTGCCACCGCTCCAGATGATCTGCTGCTTCTATGGTCCTCTGAAGTTGTGGCGTCGTCACTTTTATCACCTTTTCCAAAAACGAGATTTAAGAAACTGGTCTAAAGTTGTCCAAAGGAGCCGGACCAAAGCAGTTTCTTCAGCAGGGCTCCTTCAGAAGCGATAGACCCAAAATGTTTTGAATGCTCAGATCCAACTCCTTTCACATTACAAAAAGTCTTGACCAGCTACAAGGATCAGGGACTCAGCAGAGAAGTGGAAGAAATTATACTAGACAGTCCTATTTGCCAGAATATGCAGGCTCAAATCAGTAGAACAACTTGCCTCCAGAAGTTGTGAGTGCTCCAACACTGGAAGTTTTTAAGATGTTGGATAACCATTTGTCTGAAGCGGTGGAGGGTTTCTTGCCTAAGCAGGGGGTTGGACTAGAAGACCTCCAAGGTCCCTTCCAACTCTGTTATTCTATACTACCGTACTTTGGCAATGACCAGCTTCTACTGCAGTCCAACTGAGCTCTGATCTTGGGAGTTTTATCTGCCAAGCCATGAGAATCCTTCTCAGCAACTCTTCAGGTTGTAAGTCTTTTTTTGATTCGCCTCAATTAAGTTTCCACAAACCGAGCCACTTTCCTGTACTTGGACTATTTTTAACAGATTAAAAAATAGCTTATCTAAACTTCCTTTGGCTCCATATGCCCGCCACCCCCCCCCCCCCCGACCATTGCACCCAAAATAAATACAATTAAGTAGAAAATTTTGGCCCCGTTTAAATGCCACCACCATCGCCCTCCCACGTTGTATCTGGTTTATGTCTTTGGTGTATGACCCCAATCAGTGATGGCTTATTCAACAAATATTACATAACTTCACATTTTAGCCCAATATTGTTTGTTCTGGCCGACAGCCATTTCACATCATTTCAGAAGCTTCCCATTAGTTCTAATTCCTAAGTTAATTGTGCTACCAGGCAGAATCAGGAACTGAAGCCTGGGCCTTCAAACAATTTGTGTTTTAGCTACTGAGCAACACTTCGCCCTCCCGCCTAATTATTTATTGAAGAATTTTTATCCTTAGGGGTGGACTTCCTAGTTTTTCAAGGAGAAAGAACGGTTGTAGTCCTCAACTCCCAACCATTCGTTTAGTGACCAAGGTTACAGTGGCACTGAAAAAAAGTGCTTATGACCATTTTTCACACAACTGTTGCTGCATTCCCTGTGGTCACAGGATCAAAATTCAGACATTTTTGGCATCCGACTTGTATTTATGACGGCTGCAGGGTCCCGGGGTCATGTGGTCTCCCCCCCACCAGCCAATCATGCTGACTGGGGAATTCTGGGAGCTGAAGTCCACCTGTCTTAAAGCTGCCAAGGTTGGACACCCCTACCCTAATAGAAAAACAATCAAAGCTCATATTGGAAATTGGCTTCCTGCTGGCAGTCACTCTAGTTAAAATTCACAAACTCAATTCTGTAGGCCAAGTTATTATGATTCATTCATAGCGTCGTTTCTGTGAATGGTCTGAAAATTACTGCAATCAGAGGGAAAGAAACACATCAAAGGCAAGGATGGAGAAAGTTCAGATGCTCTTATGATAATAAACAGCAATTTTATTTATGCATTTCAGCCACGAGGCTTACAATCAAAAATCTCTAAAGATACAGCATACTCAGCGGCACAAAAGGGCTTATTCCAGGTTTGAGAACTGGGTGGGAAGGTATTTTTGTGAATCCCTTCTCTTTTGAATTTGTGGAGGTTTAAAATAATCTCTTGCACACTGGTTTTGAAAGTCACACAAACACGTGCCTTCCTCTGATGTTACACACTTATGCTCCTTAAGAGCAGCAGCAGAATCATCTGCTACAGGAAAGCAATTTTGAAATGCCACCATTCTGCATTAGATACATTGAGATTGTGTACCTAAAACACCCCTGGAAGTATAAAAACCTAGCACAAACCAGGCACAATAATTCTAAATAAACCTATTCTTTATTGTTGACACTACTTGTGAGGCCTTTTTTAAAGGGGCTTTTTAGAGAAACATTTGCTCTGTAATGTATTTGCGGCCATTAACCGACAGTCCCATTCTGCAATTTAATTTACAGATTGGCCAGGCTAAAGATAACAGAGGAACTGATACTGACTTATTTCCAATTCCAGTGTATCATACTAGATATAATTTTGTGGGCAGGCACTCATCTATTTGCTCAGTTCTCTTCCATGTACAAAAAGACTTGTCAATAATTCAAGCTGCACATTACAGGAAAATGTTTAAGTGAGGATGTCAAAGAATTGAGAAAAGGAAACAGGTGATTTCTCTAAGGCTAAATCAAAGTTGTAGGCAGGATAAAAGATTTAAGAAAAATATCAAGCTTAAACTTTAATACAGTAGAGAAGATCCAGTAAAAGCTTCCTTCAAATGGTATTTTTTAAGAAGCCCTTGACATGTCTACTGGGATTATTCTATTCTAGTATAGGTCTCCAATCAACTAAAAAAAACCCTACTAAAATTCAGAAACCGCTAAAGTTAGTCCAACTAACTATGCAAAAAACGGGATGTTTTCCGTATCTTAAATATGCAAAGCTACATTCCTACTTCACAGCCAAAATTACACCCCTCTCTATACTTTCCAATTTCTCCACCCCTGCTTTTCAGTTGCTCTAAAATCTGAATGTTAAGGGGGGGAAATACAACAGGCAAGAAGACTTTTCAAAGGCTAGACCTCAAAAAGCGAAACAAGAGAAATCTGACATCACTGGTCAGAAAATGCCTTCCTTTCTTGAGTAGTTATAATTTTCTAGAGATGCCTCCAGTTTATATCCCAAAAAGAAAATATAAAAAGAGTAAAATTAGGTTCCTAAAAAGGCCGCAGTGTTCCTTGTAAGAAGACTGGGGGCACCACCATGACCTTAAATTAAAAATATTTTTAATACCATATATTTAAAAGCCGTTCTATATTCAGGCCTTGATCTACACAGAACATAAACCAATCCATTGACTGTTAACGGAAATAAACCATTTGAACTTGGGTTTGGTGTCTGGAGCCCCAACTTCATTCATTCTTGTAGAACCTTTGGGACTCCCTCAAGCACGGAGCCTTCAGAGTTATGGTGTACAACGTTTTTCCAATTTTCTTGAGAACAGACGAGAAGAACGATGGAAGGCAAGAGGGAATAAGATTTGCAGAGTGGAAAATTCTCACAGACAGGCAATTTCTGGGCAAAGCTGGGATTTCGAGACCCTGTCACGGGACTCCTACAAAAATTACTGAAAGGCATGTTTATTTACAAAAAAGAATCCTGATTCCAGCCTTAAAACCATTCACCAAAAGCAAACTGGGGGACTTGTGTCTCTCTCTCCCACCCCCCACCCCCGTAGTCACATTTTTCTATCAACTTAGCTCATTGTGATCCCTTTTTGCAGTTAGATTTACTTTCACGTGCTGCATTACATCCACCCAACAACTCCTATTAGCATTCAGTTAAATAAGAATTATGCTAGAAGCTAACGCTTCGTTACATTCCCAAGTTGTTTGGTCTTTTTAATTAGGTGTCGCACATCTGGTTTTCACCGGCTCAGAAGCTAAGCAGGCTCAAGCTTCCTTCACACTTGGGATGGGAGCTTAAGAAATGAGTGCGAAGTCCGCAGGCTAGATTTTAAAAGTCAAAACGCGGACAAGACTAAGTCCTTAGAAGTCAAACTCAAAGCAGGTTTTACCTTAAATGGACGGTGAAGGCTGATGGATTCCAGCAGCTTGTCCACTGGCACATACCTCTCTCGTTCCACTGGAATTTAATGCTCTCCAGATGTTGAGCAGAGCTGCACATCAGGTTAATAGTTTGAACAGTTGCTAGATGCTATAAGTGGAGATGTGCACAGCCCATTACGGTACCAGTGCATTTAGAGCTTACGTTGATGGGCACCTGGTCTGTAGATCATCCTAGCCTGACCCCCAAAACAAACAAACAACCACAATCACACCACAATCACGCCACAATCATTCTCTACAGATGTTGGGGGGGGGGGTTGCATTTCAAGATATTCATTAACACAGCTGAGGCCCCCAACCCCATCTTCTGTCCAGCAAAGGCCAAGAGTTACAGTCCTTTTAACTATCGCAATGCCTACATAACCTTCCCTTGGGAGGAGATGGGTTTCTTGAAAACACGATGGCAGGGCTGCTGCAGAAATATTACCCTAATGTTTCCCGCCAATAAAAACTTGGGCTCCTCCTCTTCCTCCTGCACGGGTGAACCGTTCTGCAAGGGAATGTAAAGGCGGAAGGTTTGTCTTTTGGGCAGTCAAGGAATCCTCTCCTGGCTCCAAGTGCAAATCATCTACTAGCAGAGGTCCACATCTCCATGCACCACCAGTCATCAGTTAACAGGAATGATATGCAATCTTAAGAGCAGCCAGGGAGCTCAGCTTTCATTTCCTGCTTTTCCTGGTTATTTTCAAAGTTTTCTGAACGGTAACATGGGGGGGAGGGAGAGGAAAAAACAGCAGGTTAAACAGATTAATAATAGGCATCCAGAAGTCCACGTAAGTCTAGCCTGCCTACCTATTTCACATGCTAGGAATCACAACCCATTACTGAATTCTAATTCCCTCCCCCAACACTATTAAAAACATCTTTATAGCAAGATTATCATAATTTTGCCCTTTCTAACTTCACCAGCTCAGGTTACTTCCACTCTTACCTCAAAAATCTCATGAGATTAGGGTTGCATCTTGTCAGATGAACACATATATTCGGTTAACTCTTGCTGGTATTATCTGTCTACCTAACATCTAATCCAGGTACTTTAGCTGAACTGTTTAGTCAATTTTCTTCTGGACATCTCGATAAATGCATTTGTGATGTGACAGAGAAAACTTATTTCCGCTAAAAAAAATTTCAACATCCAGTTTGGACAATTCAGGATTGATTCATATAATGCACCACAACCCCAAAAACGTAGGGTAACCGATCCTTCAGAGATGGAAGGAGCATTGCAAAGACAGATGTCAGGAAATCTCCAATAAGCAAGGCAAAACACGGGGACATTTGAGGATCTAAGGCAATCCAGAGGATTACAGATGGAGGTGCATAGCAGAAATAAACCACAGGAAGCTCTTTCCACAATACATGAAGAAAGAATCTGGGAAATATTTGCTATAGCTCACATACTCTAGTGACTTGCCCATCACTCCCTTTTCTGTCACTTCACATTTTATGCTGCAAGTGATTTGAAAACAATTGTTCTAGTGTACATTTCACCAATCAAATCCCATATGGATGGATGGCGAAAAACTAATTACCATATCATAGTGCAGGTACAGCAGTTAAGAAGAAAGGAAACCATGAAATGCAGTTTTGCTTATGAAGAGGAGATTCTAATACCAGCAATTCCCAGTTCAGGGATCCTCATTTTATATAAGCTGCACCACATTGGAAGGATGGCAAGGAAAATCAGCAAAAGTTGTATGAATATTCAGCTAACATGGAACGAACAGCAGCAATTAAAGGGAAATACATGGAAATGTTTACTAGCAGCCAATATATGGGCTGGAAAATTTCCCATTTTAAGCAGGTTTGAGAATTTCTAACTTGCATGCTTGTTTTTCTGCCAATTTCTTTTAAAAAAAAAATAATCAGGACTTTCTTGCTTTCTTCTCATCCAGTGGCTGGATGAGAAGGGAGAAGCAGCTAGAGAAACGAGACAGCCATCTTGTGTTATTCCAACCAGATTTGCTAGTCCACCTGGAGACATGAGGAACCATGCCCAATCTTAAAAAAAACACACACAACATTAACAAGAGTTTCCTCATAAAGATAACACTGCTATTCTCTGTTGATATATTTCAGGAATGCCTATAGCAATTTTTAATGCCTTTTTAAAAACAAATTAGTCAAGGTTCCGTATAAATCGAAGCTTATAGATTTTCCCCATCCCAGATCAAATTTGAAATTAGAAAACTTTTGTTAACTTCTTCCTCCATTTTAGCACTCTAGAGTATTATAAAACTGAGCCCAGAACTGGGGAAACTGTGTTTTTCCTAAAATTAGGTCTTTGGTCTCTCTAATTTATTATTTGAAGTCTGAAACATTTTCCCCTGCAAGGCACGTTAGGCCATTTAACACACTTCAACAGAGGTACATATTCCTATTTATTTAATAAATTTGTATGCTGCCCATCTCATTGACAAACGACTCTGCAATAAAGCAGATTTACTTGATAATTATCCTCCGTTAACTTAAAAACTACAGCACACAAGAGTTCTCCGTGCTGCCTCCAACACTTCATGAACCTTTTGATCTATGCATTATATGATTAAAAGAGAATATAATGAAAACATGTACCTCCCCAAAAATGCTCCATATTCTAGGCTAGGTTAGTCTGGAGCAGGAGTGTCCAACCTTTTGGCTTGCCTGGGCCACACTCAGTGAAGAGGAATAGTCTTGGCCCACATATCAAATGTATATAATACAATGTATATAAATAACAAAGTTCACATATATTTTTACGGTCTTGTGGGGCTGCATTACTAGCTGCCCAGGACTGCACGCAGCCCTTGGGCCGCAGGTAAGACATGCCTGGTCTAGAATTTACTTGGCCTCAGAAGTCCTATTTTTCCATTGCACAGGTGCATATACAAAGAAAAAAATAACTCCACCAAATTTAGTAATATGACCACAGGGCAATTATACAAAGCTATCATTACGAGCGTCAGCCTAGTTGCTTGCCCCAGAGCTTATATAGGCTGAAAACCTTTAGCCTGAAGCTACAGAACTAGGTATTAACAAAAACAAATCACAATCTAATTACAGGTCTGATTTACCAACTTTCCCCTGTTGCATCTAAGGGCTTATCTCGTTATTCTGCTTCTTTAACCTTCAGTAAACAAGCAAGAGATGTTTTCACTGGAATGTTACTATTCAGCTCTGCGGCCTTTTTACACAAGTTACTCGAAGGCCGATTTTCAAATTTTGCGAGGAAGTTTAAGACTGTAAAGCAAGTGATTTATATGAGGAATTTGAAGCTATCAACATTTCAAGTAATGTTCCAGGGGGAGACATGATTCCTTCAGTACAGATTGGCCTCATTTAACAACTGCCGCATTGATAAAATTATACCAAAAATGCAATTGCCTCATTTAGTGACTGTTCAGTTATATGACAGTGATAAAAGAAAGTAAAAACTAATCCTATTTTTGACCATCACTGTTTGGTTCTCTGAGCCTGTGAAACCAAAGGTTGTTAAGTAGTTGCAGTTTCACCTAGTGCCTTCACTTAATGATCAGTTGTCAGTCCAAATTGTAGTTGCTAAATGAGGACTACCTATGTAACACCAGAAACGTGAGATGTGTTCTTCCTTGTCAACTCTTAATACATTTGGCCGTAAATTTAGTAGACCAGAACTATAACCAGTAGGATTCATGAATAGGGATCCTACCCAATTTTCAAGCTCAATACGTATCATTAAACAGAAAACCTAATAGGGAAAATAATATATCAAGGGCTGCTGAAGAATTTAGTGTCATTCTAAAGTATTTTGGATCTGCCTAAAGACTCTGAGTCAATACTTTTAACACTTCAAATATCTTATTGCTTCCATTCTCTATTTTGAGGTGCTTTTAGTCTTCCTTCAATCTTTTAGAACGCCTAATATTTAAATCACTTTAACAGTAACCAACCTTGACCAGCATCTGTTGATCTTCATTAACTAGAACACAGATCTGAAATGTAAGGTACAGGTAGTTCTCGACTTACAATTAACAGAAATGAGTGAGCCCAATTTTATGACCATTTCTGCCATGGTTAAGCATATCACTGCATTTGTTAAATGAATCCCACATCCTCCATGACTTTGTTGGAGGCTGGCTGGGAAAGTTGCATGCTGTGATCATATGGCCTGGGCACAGCAAATACACGCTGGTTGCCAAACTCCTTAATCTTCATCATGTGACCATGAAGACGGTCAATAAATCGGAGGACTAGTCACATTTTTTCAGTGCCATTTTAACTTTAGTCACTAAACAAATGGCTGTAAGTCCAGGACTATCTGTATACATATAGTTAGAACCAACTTATTCCCCCCCCCCAAAATCCTAGACTTAAAATGCTTGTCAACTGACCAATACTTTTTACAGTTGGTCGGCTTTAACACCTTCTCTGTAAGGACTGTTATTTTACCTTTTTTGAGAAGGATCCAGATAGCCTCAATATCTAATATAGAAACAGCATATAACCCTGAAATAATTTATGCAAGTGCAAAATCAATTCTATCATACCTTTAAGAAGCATGTCAGAGATCCACATCCTTGTTTCCGCAGGGACATAATGAATCCTAGACTATTTTACACCATGGTGTTTTCTGGGGTTGGAAGCTAAGTACAGCCAGCTTGCTAAGATCTTTGACAGGAGAGAGTTTACTGCGGTACAATTGCTTTGAAACTCATCAAATTTTTGGCACTGAACACATTTTGAGATGAAAAATTTGTCCTGGTACTCATTCGATGCTCGACAAACGAGAACCTGTTGGTGTCAGCTGCCTTGTGACTCACATTATTCCTTTATGGGGAAAATGCATGGTTCTCATGCCTCCCCGAACCAATTAATGATGAGTACCGAGATACCACTGCATTAGATTTATATGCTACCCAATTCCCAGCAACTCTAGGCAGCCTGGAAAAACTAGAGCTGTAAATTGCATTAGAAAAGCAGCAATAGAAAACCATTTCCATGCTACAGTTTGAGGTTTTTTTAGAAAAACATCAATGGAGTTTACTAATGTGGCACCAAGATGGAAACCAGGGCTTGCTGAGAGGATGGATCCTGACCAAGTACTTTCAATAACCCCTTAGGAAATTCCATTAATTTTTAATCAAGTGCCAACTGTTAACGGACTTTAAAAACTCTGCAAGAATGTTAGATAACGTTACAGATGTTAACTATTGTAAACCTCAAGGATTATCCATGTGAAGCTAAAGCAGCCGTTTTATCGACCAGTCCTACTTGAGACACAATTCTGTCGCTCTTACCTCATCATCCACATTCTGCAGTCACCAAGTTGCATGAACCCTTGGCTATGCATCCTGCTAGAGCAGCCAAGTATTTCCTTCCATGTGCCTGACCATGTAAGCTCCAGGATGTTTATTATCTTCATTCTCAGCACCTTTTCATCAGGGCTTATTTGTGCCCAGTCTACTACCAGTGCTCCAATGCTTATGAATGGGCCACAGAGCACAAGATGAAGCCCGGTCAATTACCAGGCCAAGAATCAGAGGAATTTAACAAGTGAATTTATCATAGCAGAAGAGCAACATATATGGGCATTATTCAATACAACAAAACCACCATGCACTTTTTTATAAAATTTTATTTGTCAAAAAGAAAAAGGCAATAGCCAATTGAAAGCCTACTTAATCTTAAAAGATTCCAATTTCTTTGCGTTGTTAAATTTAGGTAAATGACTTATTGGTTTAACATTTATAAACAACCCCCCCTTTTTTCCCCTTTAACATTTACCATCTACTTGTGCTGAATCCTTCCAAGGAGAATGCTCCAGCGTACCTCTCCAGGTCCTTGCTTTGCTCCTTTTACAAAAAAAAAATATGAAAACTCCATCGTGCATCTTATGGATGGGCTCCAAACGTCAAAAATAGGAAAAAAAATCTTTGGAATAGCCAATTGAGTTGAATAAAACTCCATACGAGTGCGGTTTGGTTGGGGCAGGAATCCACTCCTATGTTCCTGGTAATCTGATCCCGCTCCATGAATCCTTGAAATTGATCCTCCCTATCCTATCCACATTATGATTTGAATCCAATGATCCAGCTCCAAGGATTGGGATCCAGTGAGCCCTCTCCAATCCAAACCTTTATAACCAGCAAAACCAAAAAAGAGGAGGCAAAAAGTTAGATACCGTAATGAAAAATAGGATTCTGGGGAATGATCAGTTATGTCTGCCGCTGAATAATAAAAACAGGCATTGATAACTATCAGTTCCCCAAGACAAACTTTTGTATTGTGATGCTCAAATTTTAGCAGTGTTAATCATTTGGAAGAAACATTCTAATATTTACAAAGGATAACTGATAATTTCAACATTTCAATTACTATATGTGCATTACAGGTTTTGTGGTTGAAAAAAAAATGTTATGAAGTTGCCAAATCCTGCTGCTAGAACTATCCAGGCCTAAACTAAAAGCTCATTATACTCAGTCTAGAAGTGACAAGATTAACTGAAGTTTATCAGAGTCAGTTTCTGATTTATCTTGCAGGGGAAGAGGGAAGACGGAAAGAAATCCCCAGTGTGCTCCCCCCACCACTGCTTCCATTCCATTACGTTTAAGATGAAACAGCAAAATGCTCTATCAGTCACACAGAGGACATGCAGATTTTAGCAGTATTGAGATTATACTTCCATGTCTGAAAAACCTGCATGTTACAAGGATAAAAATGGGCAACACCTGTAATCAACCGACACAGTACACCCCACCACCCCATCCTGCATGGATCCAGCTAAGCCACAATTGTCATGATGGTAGTCAGAAAACTTCAGCTGACTAGAAAATGAGTGGAACAATAGAGAACAGGCGTGCCTATTTCACTATTCTTTCTGTATAAGGTCAATACTGCCAATTTAATCTGTGACAATAGCACTTGGAGTCATACCATTGCCTCCATTTTTGATCTGATCCTCCTCAATCCTCCTTTTGACAATCCTAAAATGATTGACATGTGCTCCACAATCCTTTAATCCAAAGCATTCTTAATCCATCTCTTCAGATATGTCTACAGAAAGACACATGAAAAGGCAAGATAAAAATGTAAGCTCCCCCAAAAGAGACAATTTAAACCCCAACACCCCAAGCTTGTATAAACCATAGCTGAACAAAGACATTTTTAATACAGCAATATCACAGTTGGAAGAGAGAGTGGGCAGCAAACTAGCTAGAAAGGACCCTGACTAGGACATGTTAAAATACAATTTATGAAAGATGCAAGGGAATGTTGATGTTAAAGAACAAATACTCACTAGGGGTATCATACAAAACTGCAATTCAACACTTTAGCCAATTTTCAGTAAAACAGTTTCAGATCTGTTCTTTTTTTTCCCTAAAAGAATGGACTATTTATGGGCAAAAGAAAACTGCATACAACATGGAGAAATTCTACAAAAAGGAGCACTATTAAAGATCGTTTATGTACGAGAACGTGATCTGCTGTGACGGGGAGAGTAGCGTGGAGATCCTCTGCTTCGTCTCGGGGAATAACTGCGACTTCTGCTGTTGCTTCGGCTACGGCTTCTGCTACGACTACGGCTGCGGGAACGAGATCTTCCGTAACTCGGACTTCTTGGGCCATCAACTTTAACACGGATGTAGGCAGTTTCTCCCTATCAAATAGACACAACTTTCGATTGAAAGGTCTAAGTTTTTAAGCAGTCTTTTGCAGGCATGCTGATAGACTGAAAGTTTTTTTTAACAAGAAAAGTTGCATTACTTCTCCATACATTACTTAAGCATGACACCCATCTAGCCCTTTCTACATTTTTAAATACTATAAGCAGAAAAGTTGCACTTCCTTACCTTTGGTTTTACTGCATCCAAATGCAACCCTCTGAATCCAATTCTTGCTAAAATATTAAGTGGAAAAACCTACCTCGTGAGATCTAAACTTAGTGTTATCCAGTTTTCGCACTGCGTAGGTCATGTCTTCTTTCCGAACAAACTCCACGACACCAGTTCCATCTCGGAAAACATCAGCATAACATACATCACCTGCTTCACGCATGTGATCCTTTAAATCCTGCCAGCTTCCACTGGGAGGCAGTCCTGGACAAGAGACAGTTGTTAAGTTATTGCTAGTGAAATACAGGCATTCCTCAACTTAGTCCTTCCTGTGCACACTGGAAATTATTCATTTCACATGTTAATCATGGTTTAAAACCTATATATTCTTTCAAATTATAGGTAGTCTTTGACTTTTGAGTTTCCTCAAGAAGTTTGAATAGCCTGTAAAGAATATCCAAGTGCTGCAAAATGCCCTACCCCGTGGTCATGTGATCACTATCTGGTTGCTTGGCAACCTGTTTGCACTCGATCCTCATTTGGAGGCTGCCAAGAGAACTCCCTCTGGTCTCTGCCTGAAAAAGCCGTAAGCTGCTGGAGAATTTCATCAATCCAAGTAGACATGGAGCTGAAATCCTTTAGAACAAGCAGCTTTCTCAGGCAGCCTCCAGAGATGAGGAGGATATCTAGGATCTCCTGAGTAGAGGGACACCTACACACTGCCTGTGCTGGATCTTCTAGGGTCTTCCTGGTTCTCCTGCAGCATCCCAAGTTCCTTATCTGTAGCTCCATCTATGTAGTGTTCTACAAGATCGCTTATTGACAACCAGGAGCGTAGAGTTTGCAATTGTTGAGCAAAGCAGTCAACACATTTCTTTTAACAACTGTTTTGCTCAACTGAAATTCCAATCCCAATTGTGGCTATAAATTGAGGACTACCTGTATGAGTTGTTTAAAAAGTGACAAGCTGACAACAGAAACTATATTACATGTTTTATGATTGGAAGACTAATATTGGAAGGACAGTTGTTTTGTATCAATTACAAAATAGTTTCTAAAATTCACCTCTTGCTATATTTGAACAAGCATTCAATTATTCTTGTCACTTTTTTTTTTTCAATTGAAGAACCATTCAGAAATTTGTACGTTTTTTAATTTATAACTTTAATTTCTCCTTCCTACTGTTAGGTATCTTGACTCAAAAATAGTCTATGTAGCAGAATTCTTAAGATTAATTTTGACTAAAAGTTACATATTTCCTAAGTCTTTTTCCTCTTCTTTTTTGCATTTAGTTAAAAAAACTAATAAGATTATGGTAATGTATGCTACTTAAGAACTGCTTTGAAGAGTCTACAGAAACTATAACTAGCCAGAATGCAAATGAGCGCTTGCTTACACTTATTGTTATTTTAAACTGTATACTGTATTTCTCAACTAGTTTAAAGCATGTGGGTGCTTATCCTGAAAGTTCAAAGGGATTTCGCATAAAATATTTTAACCATTTCCTCCAAAATCAACTTCTGTCTCCAAAATCCAGTAGTTAAAGCATTCTTTTTATCTTCCAACTAAAATGCAAACACTGAAAGGCATGAAGTAAAAGAAAAGGGCTTTCTCCTGGGCTACCCTTGAGTTGTAGATTTTTGTGGGCCAGAATGCTAGCTTAGCCTTCTTTTTTATTGTTCTTTATAGCAATCCATCTTGTCCAGACATGCAGTTAATTCACCAGTTAAAAATTACATGTTCTTCAATTATCTGCACATTCTTTCATAAATTTTAATTCTATTATTGCTTTTCATTGTTAGTTGTGAAGTGCATACATGCAACAGGAACATAAACTTTTGAAATCTCATTGTGATTATTTGCAGTACAAATAATCACAATGGCAAAGTATATTTATAGTTGTTTAAGTATCTCAATTAAACCAAAAGATCTAGTATTTTGGGGGGAAATGAGGAACAATGTGCAGATTTTCAAGATGCCAAATCATGAGCTAATTAGATACTCAGAAAACAACTGAAAGATAGCTTAAATAAATATACGCCATCCACAATTTTATTCAATTTTTAACTAGTCAAATCATTTTCAAAATGATCCTGGAGAAATTTGTTTTTGCCCAAGGGGAAAAGCTTACCTGATACTATCACTCTGTACTCAGAACGTCTCGACGGGGGTCCATATCTGCCCCTTGGGGCCCCACCACCTCCACCGCCGCCTCCTCCTCTGCCAGTGCCCCGACCACTTCGAGGGAACTCCACCCGTAGACGGTACCCATCATAATCATATCCATCCCGTCCGTACACTGCATCTTCTGCATCCCTGCAAGAGAAAAAAGAAAACCACACTGAGCTTAGATCCAGGATTCCTGAAAGACAACTGCATCACAGGCCCTCCAGGAACACTGAGAGCAGGAAGTTGGCCTATGTCTTCAATCTACAAAAACAAGAGAAGACTTTGTCCTAACAGTATTACAAGTACAATTTTTTTCTGTAAATAAGCAACAAAGGTTCTTCCACTCTTGACATTGCAACACAACTGCAGAAAGTAATGCATTACTTTTTTAGCATATGTATAAAAAGCAATGCTGTTTGTTTAAACTGGGAAGCAATAAGAGTAACATACAAAACAACCTTATAGGTAGTTAGACATTTTAGATTCCAAGACAGGAAAAAATCTCAATGCATATATTTTGGGGAGCAAAGGTGAATTAAATATTACCTGCCCAGGAAGTGTGAATAGAAGATTACTACTATATTCTCCATTTTCTCTTACTAGTAATCCATAAAGATGCAGTTGGCACTTAAGTTATAGAAGCTGTGCCTCAGAATAAGCAGCAAGACTGTATAAATTTAAAAATAGGAAGGTGCAACACTCAACTAAAGCTTGTGTTTATTTTTTATCTATTCCAAATCTAGCAACATAGCTTTCACTCTTAACTACAAAATAAAGTATTTTAAAGTGGCCTAACTGCAAACAACATTACAAGAACTACAAATTAAGCCACTGTTTTGAAATAAACTTTTGGACCCCAAATAAACATTCCCAAAACTTGGTGGATTCTACTTCATCTTGCGCAGGCCAGAGATCAATATTCTTGGATTTGATCCCTCTTCCTCAATTTCTACAAAACCGATCCTGCAAAGTATATCCTGTTAAATGTCTAGGGAGATCCTCAGTCATCCAGGCCATAGCAGTTGTCCCAAAGGTGCTTTTCTCAAAAGGCAACTGGACTTTTGTTTTTCCTTGAAGACACGTTTTGCTGCTTATTCAAGCACCCTTTTGAGAACGGAAGAACTTCTTGGATGAGAAACAAAACATCTTATCATCTTCCAAAAAAAAAAAAAGTCCAGTTGCCTTTCGGGGGAAAAAAAAACATGAATTTACCTGTTGGGTACAAATACTGCAGAGGGAAAACCGATCTACAAAATACAAAAACTTCCAAATGGATTTTAACCCTCTACCTTTACAACTTCATGGCCTCACAAAAGATCTTCCATAAATATTTTCCCCATTAAGAACCCTCCCATGTTCTGACCACAAGTCTGACCTTCCTCTGGATAACTGAGTGCGATGGGGTGCAGACACACCTAGAAAACAGCAGCAGGTGCCACGTGCATGGGAATGAAACAGAATGACAGAGTTGGAAGGGACCTTGGAGGTCTTCTAGTCCAAACCCCTGCTCAGGCAGGAAACCCTACACCCCTTCAGACAAATGGTTGTCCAGTCTCTTCTTTAAAACTTCCAGTGTTGGAGCATTCACAGCTTCTGCAGGCAGGTTGTTTCACTCATTAATGTTCTAAATGTCAGGAAATTTTCCCTTGGTTCTAGGTTGTTTTTCTCCTTGATTAATTTCCATCCATTGCTTCTTGTCCTGCTTTTAAGTGTTTTGGAGAATAGATTGATCCCCCTCAAATACTGGAGGACTATCATGTCCACCCCCCAGTCCTTCTTTTCATTTCACCACCCCAGGAGTTTGGCCAGCTCTTCCCAACTCGTCATTATGAATGCACAGGATTCACCAGAGGGCAGGAACCGTTGAAAACCTCCCGATATCCCCACGAGGACGCCATACGGCCGCGCCTTTTATTCCAAAATGTTATTTTATTTTATTCCACAATATCCCAACCCGGCGCCCACACACACACACCAAAACGGGGCGGCTTTACCGCGATCGATTTCCCTCGTCCCGCCCTTCCCCCATCGCCTCGATCGTCCGACACGTGTTAAGGCGAGGATGATGGGAGCTGGAGTACCAGGCGGGGAGTTTACGCCGGCTTGGACTAAGAGAAGCTGCCCCCTCTTATCCCTTTCAGGGCGGCGATCTCCCTGAGGCGTTCCCCCCCCCCCACACACTTGCCGTCCGGTCCCGTCCACTGACCTGGGGTCTTCAAACTCGACGAAGGCGAAGGGCGGCCCCCCTCGGCGGTTCTTGAGATCGATGTCCCGAATGGCTCCGTATTTGTAAAAGACGTCCTCTATGTCCTTGGTGCGGATGTCTGGCGGCAGGTTGCCCACGTAGATGCGGCAGTCGTTGTTCCCGGCCGGGCCGCGGATCACGCCGCCACCAGACATGGCGAGGTCAGCAATGGCTGCGGTTGGGGTTGGTCGATGTATGAGAGAAGAAGGCGGAGGAGCAAGGGCGGGAAGCAGCCCGAGAAGGAGCGGAGGGGGGAGAAGAAAAGAGGAATTTTTTAAAAAATAAAACCGGCAACGATCCGATCCAACCGAAGGAAAGGGGGAAAAAAAGCGGGCGAGGCCAACGGGCAACGACAGGAGCAGCGATGCCTTCTCCCGCTTCGGCTCTCTCAGCTGCCACAAAATGGCCGTCCACTCATGCGCTCTACTTGCCCTGCGCAAGGATCCTTCCGCGCCCTTGACGTCACACTCCCGAGGGGGGGAGCTGAGGCGAGTGCGGCCTTCCCGCCCTTCGTCAGGCGCATGCGCGGCTCTCCAGATTTTTTGTTGTTGTTGTTTTACCCCCCTCCCCCTCCGAAAGATTTCTTTCCAAAGTTGTTATGATTGAACAGTTTATGGGGCGCCGTTCGATATTGCCGACGTTAGATGCGGCGTTTTGTTTTTTTTTAAGTCACCCTCTTGGGCTTTTAACTTGAAAGGAAAGACCTAATTTCAAACAGGCCTCGTGGCTGAGGACTTCCGCTAGCCTCCAGGGGCCGCGAACCGTTAAAAGTGCGCGCGAAGAAGATCCGGCTTTTATAAGGAGTTGCACAAAGGAGGAGGGTGAGTAATCCCACAATGCATCACGCGAAGGGCCGCCTTGGCGCCAAAAGAGAAGAATGTCCCCATAATGCATTGCGAAGAACGAGGGCTGCCAATAGGTTTGAGGTCAGGCGGCGACTGGAAACGAAAATTAAAATGCGGACACGGCTGACGCAAAAACCCACCTCGGGAGGCCGCCTTTCCGTGTAAAAGAAAGTCGTATTGAGGAAACAAACGGCATCTTTAAAAAAAATGAGGGTGGGCGGACGCGTCACCTGTTTTTTTAAAAAAATAAATTCCCTCAGTGTTGCAGTTCGTTAACGTGCGCGCAAAGGGAAAGCCTGCAATTCCCGGATGTAGGAATGCCCCAGTTGCTAGAATGTTCTTCAGGTGGCATTTGTTGCATACGCTTCAGTGTGGGTTGTCTGGATTTGCCACTTTATTCATTTATTCCATTGCATATTTTAATTTGCTTTCCTTATGATTGGCGGCTATCTGGACTTGGGCAATGCTGAAATCAATAAACCAGAGGCCTTCAAACTTGGCAGCTTTAAGACTTGTGGACTTCAAGTCCCAGAATTCTCCAGCCAGCTATGCTGGCTGGAGAATTCTGGGACTTGAAGTCCACAAGTCTTAAAGCTGCCAAGTTTGAAGACCTCTGCAATAAACTGAAGCCAATGCAACATGTGTGCATACTTCAAACCGGGGTGAAATCCAACAGGTTCTGACAAGTTGTGGAGAATCGGTAGCGGAAATTTTGAGTAGTTTGGAGAACCGGCAAATACCACCTCTGGCTGGCCCCAGAGTGGGGTGGGAATGGAGATTTTGCAGTATCCTCCTGCCACGCCCACCAAGCCACACCATGCCCACAGAACCGGTAGTAAAAAAATTTAGATTTCACCACTGCTTCAAACCCAAAAATACACTAAGGCAGAAGAATGCAAATGACCAGCTGTCTGCAAGGAGTATAAATCCTTCTATTCCCCACCATCCAGCCAGAGCTGAAGAAGCTTCTTGGAGGAGAAGCAAAACGTCTTCAAAGAAAAACCAGAAAGTCCAGTTGCCTCTTGAAAAAGCACCTTTGGATCAACCACGACCTAGATGACTAAGAATCTCCATAGACAATAAACTGAAGACTTTTCATCTCAGGTTCGGATCCAATATAGGTAGTCCTCAACTTAGAACAGTGTTTAGCGACTGTTGTAAGTTACAACAGCAGTGAAAAGTGACCTACGACTGTTTTTCACACTTATGACCGTTGCAGCAACCCCATGGTCACATGATCAAAAATTCAGAGACTTGGCAACTGGCATGTATTTATGATGGTTGCAGTGCCCTAGGATCGTGTGATTGCTTTTGTGACCATCTGACAAGCAAAGTTAATGGGGAAGCCAGATTAATTTAACAACCATTTTAGTAACTTAACAACTACAATGATTCACTTAACTGTGGTGAGAAAGGTCATTAAGTGGGGCAAAACTCAATAAATGTCTCACTCAGCAATAGAAATTTTGGGCTCAATTGTGATCGTAAGTCAACCTGTACAAAGTTCCAATTGTTTAGACATCCATCCCCAGATGGTTGAAGTTTGGCTGTGTTAGGTGAGGATAATAAGCCTCCACTTATTTGTTGTTTTATTAGATTGATGATTATGTGCCATTAAGTTGTTTTCTACTCTTAGCAACCACTTGCCTAGATTTTTCTCCATGCTGATTTATTTATTTGTTTGTTTGTCAAACATGTACAAGATAACACGTATAGCAGAGGTGGTATTCAGCAGGTTCTGACCAGTTCTGGAGAACTGGTAGCGGAAATTTTGAGTCCTTCGGAGAACCGGTAAATACCACCTCTGATTGGCCCCCGCTCCCATCTATTCTCTGTCTCCCGAGTCCCAGCTGATTTGGAGGAAATGGGGATTTTGCAGTATCCTTCCCCTGGAGTGGGGTGGGAATGAAGATTTTATAGTATCCTTCCCCTGTCACGCCCTCCAAGCCACACCACGCCCACCAAGCCACGCCCACAGAACCGGTAGTAAAAAAAATTGAATCCCACCACTGAAGTATTGGTATGAACATAAACATAAACAAAGGAAGTAAATACAAATAATTGGGGACAGTTAGACAGAGATGGTAGGCACTTTTTTCTTAACCTGGTTTTTCAGGTCTCCCAAGGATGCATCTGGTTTCAAATTCCGGCACTACCAGTTCACTATCGGTAGTGCACAGGTGCGTGTGTGTGCTTTGCGAGCACGCGACACTTCTGTGCATGTGCAGAGCATTTGTGATGACATCTGGGTGGGTGAGCAGAGCCTCCTGCCACCGCTGCTACCGGTTCTCCCAAACTGGGGCGAACTGGGAGCAACCCATCACTGGGTGCACCTATTGCCCCTGTAGCTGAATCCATCACTCTGAGTTTATATATAGGTAGGCTTTAGCTTTCTGACAACAATTAGGCCAAAATTTCTGTTACTACATGAGATATTTGTTTTCCAGTTTAACTTTTTTATTAGTTTATCAAAGTAAAAAATACAAATAAAAAAAACATGGAAAGGAAAGCAGAGAGGAAGGGAAAAAGGGAGTTTAATGTAACGGGAGTGGGAAAAAAGGCACCAACTTACAACTGTCTTTGGCACAATCAAAGGTAACAACATTACAACCACTACTCTTGGCTTTTACACAACAGTAGGTACAAGCCATTTCTATAACAATAAGCCTGTCTGGTTTACATAAACAGAATCAAAGTTTTGGGGTTTTTTTTCTCATTGCCTCTCGCCTGGACTACTGTAATGCTCTCTACATGGGGCTCCCCTTGAGGAGCACCCGGAGGCTCCAACTGGTCCAGAATGCAGCCGCACGGGTAATTACGGGGGCTACATGGCGCTCTCGCATAACACCGCTCCTGCGCAAGCTGCACTGGCTCCCAGTGGTCTTCCGGGTGCGCTTCAAGGTGTTGGTTACCACCTTTAAAGCGCTCCATGGCATAGGGCCCAGTTATCTACGAGACCGCGTTCTGCCACTGACAACCTCCCATTGACCCGTGCGCTCCCACAGAGAGGGTCTCCTCGGGGTGCTATCAGCCAAGCAATGTAGGCTGGTGACCCCCAGGGGGAGGGCCTTCTCTGTGGGGGCTCCTACCCTCTGGAATCAGCTGCCCCCTGAGATAAGAAGAATCCATGACCTCTGTGCCTTCCGCCGGGCCCTTAAAACATTTTTCTTCCAACAAGCCGGGCTGGCCTAAGCGAAGCCTTTTAAATGATTTTAAATTGGGGTGTTTTTAAATTTTGGGGCCAAATTTAGATATTCTTTTTAATTTCTTTTTAATGTTTATATTATGTGTTTTTACTTGGCTGTACACCGCCCTGAGTCCCCAGGGAGAAGGGCGGTATAGAAATCTAATTTAAATAAATAAATAAATAAAATAAAAAATTGCAAACACAAAATCCGGAAGCAATTTCAAACTACAGACAAAATTAAATATAATCTCTTTATTTGGATAAAAGACTCATTTTAACCATCTCAGCTTCTCCTTGTTTTGTGGGGAATAATATATCATTCATTGTCATATTTTCAGATCTAGTCCATAATATTTTACCAACTTTAAAATATTGTTCAGCATGAAAGAACCAGCAGACCTGCGTACACATATACACTCTTTTTATACATACAAAACTAACAAAGCTTTCTAACAGTACATGCATCAATTTTTTAAAAAAATCCATCGTAATTAATTGAACCATATTTAAGTCATTCCCTCCAGCTTATCTTCATAGAATAGAGCAGTGATGGCTTACCTTTTTGCCGTCATGTGCCAAAAGCATGGGGAGCGCGAGGGGTGTGTGTGTGCAAGTACGTGTCCACACCCATAATTCAATGCACCCCCACATGCTCCTCACACTTTTGGCAGACGATGGCACACTGGGCCCGGTAGGCCGTTTTTCACCCTCCCCAGGCTCCAGGGGCTTTCTAGGAGCCTGGGGAGGGCGAAAACGACCTTCCCCACCCACCCCCGGAGGCCCTCTGGAGGCCGGAAACAGCCTGTTTTCCGGCTTGAAAATGAGCTGACCGGCAAGCACATGCAAGTTGGAGCTCAGCTAGGGCAATGCTCGCGTGCCATAGGTTCACCATCATGGGAATAGAGTCTTTTTCTTCTCAGGAGAAGTTCTCAGCTTTATTTATATCCATTAAAAAAGGTCCCAAAGTTGTTCTGCAACCCATGGCTCTGGAGCCGCATGTGGCTCTTTCATCCCTCTGTTGCTGCTCCCTTTCGCTCAAAATATGTGTCACAACCGCCAATGTGTGACATCCGCTGGCACGTGATTTCCTGAGCTTTTCGACCCAGCTTTTTTTCTTTTTTTTTTTGAGTTCAAAATATTTTTGTTTCATGCAGAAATAAAACTCTGTAGCAGTTCATTGATTTCATAAATGCAACACACAATAGCTTTTTTTATACATAGCATAAAGGTAAAAAATGATATATGCAGTGTTATCTTCATTTTAGCTGTCAAAAGGGTTTTGTGGCTCCCGGTGTTTTCTTTTGTATGGGAAGTGGGTCCAAATGGCTCTTTGAGTGTTTAAGGTTGCTGACCCCTGTGTTAGACCATATAAATTGGTCTGAAGCAAATCTTCCCTGATTAAATTTTCCCTCACTGAAATAGCTATCGCATTAACAAGGCTACGTGAGACATTTGTTAAGTGAGTTTTGCCCCTTTACAACCTTAACCTTACAATTGTTAAAGGAATCACTGCATTTTTAAGTTAGTAACACAATTATAAAGTGAATCTGGCTTCCCCATTGACTCTACTTGTCACAAAAGGTGATCACAGGACTAGCGGTGGGTTTCACATATTCTTACCACTAATTTGCCACCTGTGTGCTTTCTGCGCATGCGCTTTGCTCACACGCCTTCCGCACATGTGGCCAGCCTCCCACGCATGCACTTTGCTCACACGTGCGCCTTCCACATGCTCCCGGCAAAGGTGGGTTTCAGTAGGTTCTGACCAGTTCTGGAGAACCGGTAGCGGAAATTTTGAGTAGTTTGGAGAACCGGTAGTAAAAATTCTGACTGGCCCCGCCCCCATCTATTCTCCGCCTCCCGAGTCCCAGCTGATCAGGAGGAAATGGGGATTTTGCAGTAACCTTCCCCTGGAGTGGGGTGGGAATGGAGATTTTGCAGTATCCTTCCCCTGCCACGCCCACCAAGCCACGCCCACAGAACCGGTAGTAAAAAATTTTGAAACCCACCACTGGCTCCCGGCCTCAAAAACATAGCTAAACAGGATGGCATTATGACGGGGCAGGGGCAGGGGCAGGGGCGGGCCCTCCTGCAGTCGCTGCTACCGGTTTGCCCGTACCAGCTGAATACGACCTCTGAACAGGATCCCAGGACACTGCAACTGTTAGTAGGACAGTATGAGCCAGTAAGGAAGACTCTAAATCATTTGCTGACTGGAGCTTTCTTCTTATCTCCCTCCATTGTGAAAATCTTCCTACTTTCAGTTTTCTGCCATTCTTCGGGCCGTCGGAGAACTGTCCTGCAATCTGCATGATTTCTGAGAACTGGAGAAGCTAAATGTTTTGAAAGGAAACAAGAATATCCAGTTGCCTTTTTGGGGATCTTACTCACGAGTGTTTTATTTGAAACTTTATTAAAAGCTTTTTTTGAGGGGAAGTTCAAGTTATCAGCAGGGTCATCTTCATCCACACAAGTAGTCTTGCATTTTGGGGGGGGGGGGCGGTAGAGTGACTGAAAACTAACTGCTATTATATTCCCAAATCAACAACAGTATCATCAATGGGAAGAAAATTGCCACGGTACCTGAATCCATATTGAATCGGATTGAAGAGAATCCAGAGAAATTGGAACACGTCCAAAAAAGGGCAGTAATGATCAGTGAACTAGAAATGTAAGTCCTTTGAAGAGACTGAAAAGAGCGAAGTATGTTCAGTCTTGAGAAAGAAGGTGAAAGGAAGGGGGAGACAAGGCTATACACCCGGGGGTGGGCTGCTGGGGGTTCGCAGGGGTTCGGGAAAACATCTCGCTAAGATTCTGTGCAGTTCAGAGAATCCCCAAATCCCACTCCTGGCTGGCCCCAACCACCCCTACCCACTCCTCCCAGGAGTCCCCACACCAATGGTAGGTTTCTACTGGTTCTACCCAGTTTGAGCGAACCGGTAGCGGTGGCAGCAGGTGACTCCCCCCACCCGCCTGGAAGTCATCACGGATGCTCTGCGCATGCGCACACACTCACATTTGCAAACTGGTGGGTTCCTCCCAGTTCCGCTGAGCCGGTAGCGGTGACGATATGACATCACCGAACCGGTTCTGCCCCCCCTGCATTATTCTTACCTTTTATTTGGCCCCACCCCCAATCTATTGCTGCCTCCTGAGTCCCAGCTGATTGGCTAGAGGGAAAAAAAACTGTTTAAATTCTTGCCACGGGGTGTTCTGTCCCCGTCTCCCACACGCACAAACACCCACCCCAAAGGGTTAAATAATTGTTCCAAAACAGTCAAAGGTTCGTTATCAAAACTTGGCAGCAACGCAGCAGCTGCCTGCCAAGAGCTTTTACTCCAAGAAGGAGGGGTTGTTCCTCTACCAGATAACACAAAAATACAGACAGTTTGAAGTAGTCCAGTAACAGAAACCCACAACAGATGAGCGTTGTTCATCCAGAAGTGCAAGTGACTCGCCAGAGTTTTTGCTTTGTCCGTCACAGAGCTGGAATGGCCATCACCCTCCCTTATATAGCCTGTGGGGTGTGGTCCAGTGACTCAGCTCAATCTCTGGCACGCCTCCTCATCTGCTGTGACCGTTTAACACGCATCCACGATCCACGCTGGCGTGGATCCAGCCACAACTTGTCTCCCTCATCAGTCTCCGACAGATTGAAGACACCTGGCTCCTGGCCAATCTCCTCTCCTTCGGCCAACACCTGAGGAATTGCCAGAGAGGAGGGGCCGGGAGAGGGAGGCCTGGCCGGCTCCTCTCCTTCATGTTCGGAGCCTTCTTCCTCCGATACGATGGGCTCGGGGGTCGGAGCCATAACACGGGGCTTCAAAGGACCGCCCTAAAGCTGATCAGTGTTAAAAGAAAACAAATGAGTAGATCGGTGCCTGCAAAAACAAATGAGTAGACCTGGTATAGCTCTGCAAGCAGTTAAAAGCCTGGTAGACCAGTACCTCTGCTAAATCCTAAAGAATTGTTACATGACCACCAAGCCACGCCCACAAAATAAGCCACACCCTCAGAACAGGTAGTAAAAACATTTAGAACTCACCCCTGCCCCACATGGCCCATTTTGGATGCAGGTAAGTGCAGGGTGCGCACACAGGGCGAAAAACGGGCCTACCGGAAGTTCGGGAAGGCCGGAAACAGGCCCAGAAGGCTTCCGGAGCTTGGGAAGGCCATTTTCACCCTCCCGGAGGCTCAAAAAAAGCCTCCAGAGCCCGGGAAGGGCTGACTAGGTCACACCCACCCTGGCCACGCCCACCCAGCAACCCGGCAGAGAACCCCTTGCTAAAATTTTTGAAGCCCGCCCCTGTATACACCCCTCAAATATAGTACCTGAAATATATCACCAAGAAGAAAGTCAAAATCTCTCTTTGTTCCGAATGCAGGGCATGGAAAAAGGACTTGTAAGTTACAGGAAAGAGAGATGTTGATTTAATATTGGGGGTGACGGATAATATTGGATGTGTCCCAATGGAGGCTAGAGAGCCATCTGGAGGAATGTTTTTTAATTTGGACTCCGGCAGATCAAACGCATTCAGAAACTTCCCAAGGATGAACAGGACAGCGATTCTCCTTCCTGCTCTTCTCCCCAGAGAGTAGTGTTGAATAGGATTATGCAGAGATCCAAATTCAAAGGCAAAATGTGAGATTCGGAGCAGACGTGAGCAGACACATAGCCCCCATTGCGGACTTCTGAAACCTCTTAAAGCTGCTTGTGGGGAAAATAGGAAGGTACGTTTCCCCTCCTCTTACGTTTTCTGCAGTCATGAATTCTCTGTAAAAAATAGTAAAGGCGGGATATCTAGCTATATCTCTATGTCTGTCTGTCTATCTGTCTATCATCCATCTACCTACCTACCTCCATCTATCTATCATCTATATCTATCTATTTATCTGTTTATCTATCTATCTATCTATCTATCTATCTATCTCTATCATCTATATCTATCTATCTGTATATCTATCTATCTATATCCATTCACATCTATCTATCTATCCATTAACATTATCTATCTATCATCTATCTATCTATCTATCTATCTATCTATCTATCTATCTATCTATCTATATTTATTTATCCATTCATATCTATATCTATCTATCCATTAACATTATCTATCTATCTATCTATCTATCTATCTATCTATCTATCTATCTATCTATCTATCCATTCAGATCTATCTACCTATTTATCTATCTATATTTATTTATCCATTCACATCTATATCTATCTATCCATTAACATTATCTATCTATCTCTATCTATCTATCTATCTATCTATATTTATTTATCCATTCACATCTATATCTATCCATTAACATTATCTATCTATCTATCTATCTATCTATCTATCTATCTATCTATCTATCTATCTATCTATCTATCTCTATCCATTACATCCCTCTCTCTCTCTCACCCTCTCCATCCATCCATCCAGGGGTGAAATGCTCCCGGTTCAGACCGGATTACCTGATCGGGTAGCAATGGCGGTGGGTGGTTCGGAGAACCAGTAGCAAAAAATCCTGCCCCCCCCCCCCCGCCCAGCTGAGCTGCATGATCATCAGAGACTTTTTTTTTCTTTTAAAAGAAAAATGGCCGAAGAAAAAATGCTTTTAAAAGTTAAAAAAAAAAGCCTCTGATGATCCCACGGCACAGCTGAGATCATCAGAGCCTTTTAAAAGTATTTTTTCTACAACCTCTTCATCCAAAGAGGTTGTAGAAAAAATGCTTTTAAAAGTTAAAAAAAAAAAAGTTGGCCATGCCCACCCAGTCACATTAAACCCCCCCACCAAGCCACACCCACAGAACCGGTAGTAACAAATTTTACATTTCACCTCTGCTTCCATCCATCCATCTCTTTCCTGTCTGTGATTCTGAAGCTGGTTAACAACCACCAACACTAATTGCCATTGATAGTTTGAGCTTGTCTAAATTTATTGGAATGTGGGGTTGCACAGTCCCCTTGGATCTCTACACTGAATTCGGGTACAGGTAGACTTTCACTTACAACAGTTCATTTAGAGACCGTTCAAAGTTACAATAGCACTGCAAAAAGTGTCTTAGGACCGTTTTTCACACTTAATTACAGTTGCAGCGTCCCCATGGTCACATGACCAAAATTCAGATGCTTGGCAAGTGGTTCATATATATGACTGTTGTTGCACTATGCTATGGTCATGTGATCACCTTTTGTGACCTGATGAGCAAGTTCAATGGGGAAGCCCTGGTGGCGCAGCAGACTAAAGCACTGTTATTAACATCAGCTGCCTGCAATTACTGCAAGTTCAAATGTCACGAGGCTCAAGGTTGACTCAGTCTTCCATCCTTTCAAAGGTAGGTAAAATGAGGACCCAGATTGTGGGGGCAATAAACTGACTTTGTATGAATATATACAAAAAAGTATGAAGCTTATTGCTTAACGCATTGTAAGCCGCTCTGAGTCTCCGGAGAAGGGCGGCATATAAATCAAAGAAAAAGAAAAAAAAACTGTGACAAGAAAGGTCGTAAAATGGGGCAAAGCTCACTTAACCAATGTCTCGCTTAAAAATGGAAATTTTGGTCTCAGAGCTGTAAGTCCAGGACTACCTGTAATACAATTGCCAAAAACTGGGCATAGAAGTAACAGTAACAGAGTTGGAAGGAAGCCAGACTCAGTTAACAACCCGGTTACTAAATTACCAACTGCCGTGATTCACTTAACAATTCTTGCCCCACTTTACGACTTTTCTTGCCAAACTCACTTAACAAATGTTTCACTTAACAACAAAAATTTTGGGCTCAATTATGGTCGTAAGCTGAGGACTACCTGTAGTCATCATATTTTCTGTCTGGTCTAACTGGGATGGCTGACATCAATCTTGCAAGTCTGAAAATGCCATTTTCCCACTTTCTGTTTTACAGCTTAAGAAGCAGTGGTGGGATTCAGCTGGTTTGAACAAACCGGTTGTTAAATTGGTGGCTGCCCCCCCCCCTACCCTTCCCCTTCCCCTTCCAGGAATCCCCACTCACCCCGTTTTTGCTCCCAGGAGGCAACAGGAGGCCTACTTGGCTCAAAACGGGGCATGGGGGAGTGTGGTGCGACACCCCCCCCTCACAGCCTGTTATTGCTCCCAGGGGAATGCAGGAGGCTGCCTGTCACTCCCACCATGGCTACCCCCACCCAGCTAGTCATTAGGGCAGAGAACCGGTTGTTAAATTATTTGAATCCCACCACTGCTAAGGATTTAGCTTCTGACTCTTCCCCTCTGCCCATTATGCTGCTGCAGGCTATGCCCTCTTTTACCTCATCATTCCCTCGGCAGCATCCTTTCTCTTTCAAACTGCCCAAGGAGCTGCTGATCCAGTTCTACAGAGGAATTATTGAGTCTGTCATCTGCATCTCCATAACTGTCTGGTTTGGTTCTGCAACCCAACAGGCACAGACTTCAGAGGATAATTAGAACTGCAGAAAAAACAATGGCTTACCAACCTGCCTTCCATTGAGGACCTGTATACTGCACGAGTCAAAAAGAGGGTTGTGAAAATATTTACAGACCCCTCACATCCTGGACATAAACTGTTTCAACTCCTACCCTCAAAACGATGCTATAGAGCACTGCAGACTAGAACAACAAGACACAAGAACAGTTTTTTCTCGAACGCCATCACTCTGCTAAACAACTAATTCCCTCAACACTGTCAAACTATTTACTACGTCTGCACTACTATTAATCTTCTCATCGTTCCCACCACCCATCTCCTCCCACTTATGACTGTATGACTGTTGTTTGTATCCTTATGATTTATATTGACTGTTTCCTAATATGATTTGATTACTTATTTGTTCCCTGTGACTATCATTAAGTCTACCTTATGATTCTTGACGAATGCATCTTTTCTTTTATGTACACTGAGAGCGTATACACCAAGACAAATTCCTTGTGTGTCCAATCACACTTGGCCAACAAAGAATTCTATTATCTCCCAAGGTCAATCTTGCCTACCGCTACAATTTAAATGTATATAGGAGAGACAAGGATGCATTTTGCCAATAAGGCTCAAAGGGAAACCACGTTCTAAGGCTGGTTTGTATTCCATGAAAACTGAGTGCCCAGCATGGTGGGTTCCCCAAACAATATAGCAAAGCAGGAGAAGCAGCCGTAAAGCAGGGCACAAACAAGGAAGCAAGGACTGCGCACCTTAATAAGGTGTTTTTAACACCAGAATTAGGAGTGAGGTACAGAATCTTAGAAAGTGTGAAAGTCCTCATTGATTAGTCAGTATATCTTTTATTGTTCTGAATTCCTTCTTCCTGGCTTTTGTAGACATTTTCTAAGCTTGCCATGAATGAGATAAGCTACTAAGGAACTTTAATCTCTTGGTTATTTATGTCTGATAATCTTTACTTTCCAGGCTCTGCCTCCACTCTTGCTCACACTCATCAGCAATTGGCAATTGAATCAGAATCAGAATCGAGCTGGAAGGGACCTTGGAGGTCTTCTACTACCATCAGACTCCAGCTACCAGCCCTGGATGACATCTTCGAATCTCGCTGTTTGAGGAAGTTGCATAACATTCTCCGAGACTCTTCCCATCCTGCTTACAATCTTTTTGGACTGTTGCCTTCTGGCAGAAGATACAGAACAATTAAAACTCGGACCCCACGTTTTCTGAATAGTTTTTATCCCAGAGCTATAATTGCACTCAACAATGAACTAAAGGGCCACCATCAGTGAGCTGTTGGACAGCATTACTTGGTCTGTTGTGTGGATGTTTGGGTGGTTTGGGGGGGAATTTGTGGTGGGCGGGCGGGGGGTTGGGTATTGTTGGACCCGGTCTTTGGGTGTTAAGTGAATTTCGTTGTACGGGTATACTGTGTATACATGTACAATGACAATAAAGTTATTATTATTTACTTTATTCACTAAACATGAAACGCAGTCAACTGAACATTCAAAAATGCATCACAAATACCATTGACTGGTGCTAATGGTTGATACAGGTTGTTGCCAGGGTCCTAGGTATCAACCAAGTGCCTTCTTAAAATATATGATGTTCTGAGTAGCGCAGTTTTTTGCAGTTCTGCTGGTGTTATTGCAGGAAGCTGCAATTTCTTGAAGTGTTTTGTGAAATTCTTGGACATGGTACCAAGTGCCCCGATGACAATGGTATCACTGTGACATGTTTCATCCGTAGTCGTGTAGTTTCGATGGCCAGGTCACAATATTTCATGATTTTTTCCAGTTCTTTTTCTTCAACTCTGGCGTCTCCTGGTACCGTGATGTCAATAAATTCTATGTTTTGGTTTTCGACAACTGTGATATCTGGCGTGTTGTGTTCCAAGTGACGATCTGTCTGTATTTGAAAGTCTCACAAGATCTTCACCTTCTCATTTTCTATAACTTTTTCCACATCAT
Organism: Ptyas mucosa; assembly: GCA_012654045.1. Lineage (NCBI taxonomy): Eukaryota > Metazoa > Chordata > Lepidosauria > Squamata > Colubridae > Ptyas > Ptyas mucosa. The sequence continues at coordinate 20,557,038 of WNWU01000013.1, forward strand.
CATCATCATCATCATTATTATTATTATTATTATTATTATTATTATTATTATACAGCCGCACGCTACTGGCTGGATTAGCCAAGCCCAAATCCTGCAGCCCAGGGGTGAAATGCTCCCGGTTTGGACCGGATCGCCCGATCCGGTAGTGATGGCAGCGGGTGGTTCGGAGAATCGGTAGCAAAAATCCCTGCCCCCCCCCCCATGCCAAGCTGAGCCGCATGATCATCAGAGGCTTTTTTTTTTACTTTTTAAAGCATTTTTTCTACAACCTCTTCCTACGAAAAAATGCTTTTAAAAGTAAAAAAAAAAGCCTCTGATGATTGTGCGGTTCAGCTGGGATCCTCAGAGGCTTTTCAAAGCATTTTTTCCTGCAATCTCTTGGCCGAAGAGGTGATAAAAAAAATGCTTTGAAAAGTTTCTGACGATCCCAGCTGAGTTGCCTGATCGGCAGAGGCTTTTCAAAGTATTAGGAAAAAATGCTTTGAAAAGTTAAAAAAAAAAGTTGGCCACACCCACCCAGTCACATTAACCTCCCCACACCAAGCCACGCCCACAGAACCGGTAGTAACAAATTTTACCCCTGTTGCAGCCGTTCTTCATAGCCGTTCTTTTCCAAAGGCAACCAAAAGCTGCCTTCCCAATGGCATAGAAATACAGGTAGCCCTTGATTTACGACCGTTTGTTTAGTGACTGACGCTGAAAAAAAGCAACCGATGATTGATCCTTGCATTTAACAACAATGGCAGCATCCCCGCAAATCAAAAAGATCAAAATCGGAGCACTTGGCAAGCAGCATGTATTGATGATGGTTGCCGCATGCCAGGGTCACATGATCCCCATTTACAACCTTCCCAGGGTGCTTCTGATAACCAACATTGACCTCGACCCCCTACCCCATCTTGATCTTACTTCAGTCCTCCAGACGGGACAGTATTGTCCGTCAAGAAAACGGGCGAACCAGTTTGTAGGATCAGGCCAAGCTCTGTGAAACACAACCCTTATCCTCCACCAGAGGGCAGACCAATCAAGAAGAAACATCTAGGAGATGCTTACCTGGGCCTTTGTCTCTCTCTCTCTATCTCAATTTAAGGCTGGTCCTTATCTTTTTTTGAAAACACCAATAAAAAAATAGAAGAAAAGACTCACAACACCCTTGTGTTGTCCTAATATAGTAGCACTGTCCCAGAAAAGGCCCAATCTCTTGTACTCATTTTAGCTATGAGTAGGTGTTCCAAGGATTATAATGGATAGATTTCTCCTACTGTGTTTGTCTGAAAATAAGACCGGGTCTTATATTAATTTTTGCTAAAAAATAAACTGCATTAAGGCTTATTTTCCAGTTAGGTGTTATTTCCAGGGAAATATGGTACTAAATGCATCCATCTAGCTGACGATCTTAACTGGGGCTTATTTTGGGGGTGGGGTTTAAATTACGAGCATCCTGACAAATCATGCTAGGGCTTATTTTCCAGTCGAGTTTTATTTTCGGGGAAACTCGATACTGGAGAGAAACCTTAAAATAATATTTTCGAACCTGGAAATTTTTAAGATGCTGGGAATTGTGGGAGTTGAATTCTACAGAGTTGCTATGGCAAGCTGGCTAAGGAATTTTGGGAGTTGAAGTCCACTTATCTTAAGAGTTGATACGGGCATGCTGGCTGGGGAATTTGGGGCTGGGGAATTCTGGGACTTGAAGTCCACACAATCTTAAAGTTGCAGAGGTTGGGAAACGCTGCCTCAAAGAATATAAGAGGAAAGTCACTTCTTGTGAGATAGGCAGCTATATAAATTGGATTGATTGACAGGCAGACAGATGTATAAATAAAACAGGGACTTTGGATAGATGGTGAACATCTTTGGGATTTGAAGCTCAAAGGATGGGTTTATAAAATCCCTGGCAAGGATGCATTTGGGTAATAAAATCCTTTGCGACTGTTTGTTACCCAGAAGCATTTAGAGGAGGAAGTGGAAGGAATGACAAATAAATGCACTTGCATTGGTGCAATGCAAATTCTGCCCCCTTCTATCCATGCACCATGATATTGCATGCAACTACACAAGAGGCCGTTGTGTTGCAATATGCAAACCCAAGGCTGCTGAAGTCTTTTTAATGATCCTTTGACGCTGCAGATACCTCTGCTCCTGCTGCAGCAGACGTTGGTCTCTCCCCGCCTTCTCCTAGGGCAGCTGGGCACCCTTCCAAAAGTTCTCGATAGAGCAATCCACCAATCTTGCTTTCCAAGAATCCCTCCGGGTCTCAGAGACGTCTTTTCTTTTAAGGGGATCACGGAGGCTCACGCAGCTTGGCAACGTTCCAGCTTCCCCTTTTATCATATAAGATCATACTTTCAAAAACAAAATCAGAGGAGGTAGAGACTCTGCTGGGTACCAGGAGAGGAATTTATGAATACGGTAATACCCTGTTTCCCCGAAAATAAGCCCTCCCTGAAAGTATTTAAACGCATGTGCGGCCGGTCCCTGCCGTTTCCTCTGGTTAAGAGAGACAGAGCTGGAAATCGGGTAAGACGGCAAGAGGAGCCCCATCTTGTTCCACGCGCCCCAAAATAATAAGACCTCCTCGAAAATAAGGCCAAGCGCTTATTTCGGGGTTCAAAAAAATATAAGACAGGGTCTTATTTTCGGGGAAATATGGTACCTGCAGATCCCATTTAGTATTGCTCATCTGTTCCTTAAGGTGACCTTTACAGGTAGCTCTCCAGTTGAGCCCAAAATTTCCGTTGCTAAACGAGACAATTGTTAAATGATTGTTTTGCCCCGTTTTACAACCTTTTTGCCACAGTGATTTAAACGAATCACTGCAGTTATTAAGTTACTAATACAGCCATTAAACGAACCTGGCTTCTCCTGTTGTCTTTGCTTGTCAGAAGATTGCAAAAGCCGATCACATGACCCCGGGGTACCGCAACCGTCATAAATACATGCCAGTTGCCAAGCATTCTGAATTTTGATCATGTGGCTAGGGGGGTCTTAAGTGTGAAAAAACAATCTATTTCACTTTTTTCAGTGCCATTTAACTGCAAACAGTCACTAAACGAACTGTCAGGAAACCTGTAATATTTTATCAGACAGTTCAACAATTATTTAATTTAATTGTATATCAAATTACTTTGATTTTTGTCATTGCCATTTCATTTTGGCCCTCCTTTGACAATCCTTTCTTTAATTATTCTATTCCACTATTTCTTCGGTATTAGTGTAACTCTTGTGCCGCGGCAAGTTATCCTGTGAAGAGTTGGCTGTGGACACCCCCCCTCCTCCCCTCCCGCATGGCTTATTCATATTCAGCTGATGTTCTGTTCAAACCTCTGGATCGATTGATTATATGCCATCAAATCAATGTCAGTTGTTAGCGAGCACATATCTAGATTTCCTCTACAATGAATCTGTCCCTACTTTGGTTTCAAATCTCCCAACAGTGCACCCATTTGCTGCTGTAACAGAGTCCATCCTGTCTGAGGAGAATGTAATTAAAAAAATATTAGATTGTGCAGAAATGGATAGATTAACACTTGTTATTAAGGATAAAGAAGAAACAGAGTATTTTTTTGATATGGGACACATTTTATCGATGGCTAGATAACAAAAACAGAAGTTAGAAAGGAGGCGATATAAAGGGATGTAATGGTATAGACGAGAGTCGTTAAAGAAGATGATGTTAAAGTATTAAGGTTAGTATATTATAACGTTATTTTATTATTAATATGATGGTGATGACTAAATATAATGAAGCTGTATAAATATGACTAAACATAATTGTACCCAGAATACACACTGTTTATTGAAAATTGATTGTTAATAAATTTTAATTGTTAATAATTATAATAATATTTTAATTATTTAATTATTTTATTATTTTAAATAATAATAAAAATATCAATTGTTAATAAATTAAATTGTTTAAACATAAAACAAATAAAACATGAAAAAAAAAGTAGAGTCCATCCACCTTGTTGTTAGTCATCTTCTCCTTCTCTTTTCTTCCACCTTTCTCAGTGTTAAAGCCTTCTCCAGAGAGGTGGGCCTTTGTAAGTTGCCCAAAGTAGGGAAATTTGTGCCTGGCCATTGTGCTTTGAATGAGAACTCTGGGCTGGTTTGTTTGATGATCCTTTGGCTCGTTTTCTTGGCTGCCCACATTATTCTCTGGGGTCTTCTCCAACATCCAGAGTTCAAAGAGCCTCAGTGCTCTTCTTCCTTTCCTGCTTCTTTGAAGTGCAACTTCTGCTTCCATAGAGCACCACGGGGAATATCACAGCCTGTTGGATGCTGGAAGTTGAAAGTATGCATCATGGCATCTGAATAGCTTGTACCAGGACTTCATGGCTGCTCTATCGGTTGGAAGGAAGGAGGGAGCAAGGGAGGGAGGGAAGTTGAGGCGAGGCGACGTGAGGTAGAAAGGCTGGAAGGAATGGAAAGGAGGAGGGAGGGAGGTAGAGTGAATTACAGAAGGAACAATGGAAGCACGGAGAAAAGGAAGGAAGGAAGGAGAATATGAGAGAAGGGGAGGGAAGATGGGAGGATGGAAAGGAAGGAAGGAGAGAGAATATGGGGAAGGGCGAGTGTGAGGAAGGGAGGGAGGATGGGGAAGGGAGGGACAGTGGGAGGAAGGGAGGGAATGTTAAGGAAAGGACAGAAGGGAAGGGGAAAAAGAGTCCTGGTGGCGCAGTGGGCTAATTCATTGTTATTAAGATCAGCTGCTTGCAATTACTGCAAGTTCAAATCCCACCAGGCTCAAGGTTGACTCAGCCTTCCATCCTTTCTAAGGTAGGTGAAATGAGGACCCAGATTGTGGGGGCAATAAGCTGACTTTGTATAAATATACAAAAGTATGAAGGCTATTGCTTAATGCACTGTAAGCCGCCCTGAGTCTCCGGAGAAGGGCGGCATATAAATCAAATTAAAAAAAAACAGGAAGGAAGGAAGGAGAATATTGGGGAAGGGGAGGGAAGATGGGAGGAAGGGAAGGAAGGAAGGAGAGAGACTATGGGGGTGTGAGGAAGGACAGATGGAAAGGAAGGAAGGAGAGAGAATATGGGGAAGGGGTGTAAGGAAGGAAGGAAGGAAGGGCATATGGGGGAAGGGAGGGATGGTGGGAGGAAGGAAGGGAAGGTTAAGGAAAGGACAGAAGGAAGGAAAGGGAAGGGGAAAAGGGAGAGAGGAAAGAAGGGAGGAGGGAAGGAAGGTAGGTAAATCAGGGGTAAAAGTTCACGTCATTTCAGTATTTACTTGAAACCAGAAGGAGGGGGAAATGCTTTTTTGTATTCCCATTACATAGCTTAATTTAAAACCTTCTGCCCCCATCTGTTCTCCCATAAAGAGATGGCAATCATTTCTGGCTTCTTGTTGCTTTGTGTTAAATCCAGCCCAGCCTCTTTCCCTGACTACCACAGCATTATTTTCTATTAAAACGGTGCAAAAACATAAACAGTCAGCACATGACAATACCAGCAGCATCTGGCATTCGATTCGAGCACCAACTGAATAGCGCCTCTGTGTTTCTGTGGGAAGAGGCAGAAGAATTCCAGCCAACATTTCATAAATAGACTGGTTTTGCTTAGATGAACTGCCTAGGCTACCTTACCAAATAAATACACGGACAATCAATCATCATGTTTCCAGCAGAAGATCCAGCCCAGCATATGTCATGCATATTTAGAAGGGAATATTTGTCGCTCAGGGTTGAACTGCAGGTTCCTTGATGCTCTCTTGAGCTTGGTTGGTGTTCTTGCGGACGTTTCATTACCAAACTGGATAACATCATCAGTGCACTGATGATGTTACTTAGTTTGGTAATGAAACGTCCGCAAGAACACCAACCAAGCTCAAGAGAGCACTAAGGACCCTACAAATGCCTATTTACCGAAACAGCTTTGCTGGCCATTCCCATCTTCCACATCTACTGGACATTGCCAATACTGTATTGGCTGGGGAGGATGGGATTTACTTACACAATTCCTCCTCATAGCCCTCTTAACTTTGCCATGAATCTGTCCCATAACCTCTTCTTTGTGCCATAATTTCATAATATTCTCCTTTCCAGCCCACCTTTAAGGCCGATTATTAAAGCCATTTTTAGTTCCCTCAGGGGTAAGGCAGCGTTTCACCTCATCCGAACCGGTGCTTTCCATGGGCACAATCTAGCGTGGTGGGATTCAATTTTTTTTACTACCAGTTCTGTGGGTGTGGCGTGGTGGGCATGGTTTGGTGGGCATGGCAGGGGAAGGATACTGCAAAATCCCATTCCTACCCCACTCCAGGGGAAGAATACTGCAAAATCCCCATTCCCACCCCACTCCAGAGGAAGGATATTACAAAATCCCCATTCCCTCCCTACCCCACTAACCTGCTTTCCAGCTCCGTTCTCCTCTGCAGGACAACAAAAGAAGACCTAGCCAATCAGCCGGGACTCGGGAGACAGCGAATAGATGGGGGCGGGGCCAGCCAGAGGTGGTATTGCCGGTTCTCCGAACTACTCAAAATGTCCTCAACCGGTTCACCAGAACCGGTCAGAACCTGCTGAATACCACCTCTGTCATACCAAGGATTGCGATGGGGACAGGCCCTGTTCACCACTTCTTGGCCATTTTAGGTGGAACAATATCGGTTTCTCTCTTCTGGCTACCTGGATCCCTGCTCTTTGTGGGCCTTTTGACTTGGCCTGGCACGGAAAGATAAGTGTGGGGAAGGAATAGCAGCCAGGGGTAAGTAGCGCTGGATTTAAAAATGAATAAATAGCTGTTCTGTATGTCTCCTTGGAAACAGACAATATTTCTTCGTGAGGGATGAGAAAAAGAGACTTATACCTCTTTTGTTCCAATAAAAACAAATTATAACATGGAACTCTAGAAGCAAAACAGGAGCAAACCTTTAAGGGTATTTCCTTCTTCCCCATTCTTATCATCCTCTCTCTTTCCCACCACAGATCTGAGATTTCAAATTAAGGAAGTTTGCAGATTAAAGAAGTTTGCAGCAGTTTGGAATTGAACTGGCGACAGGTGATTTTCCATTGTTCCCAGTCCTCAACTTAACAACTGCAAATGGAACCAGAATTTCTGTTGCCAAGCAAAGCAGTTAAATGAATCGCATCTGCTTTTACGACCATTTTTGTTGTTAAGCGAATCACAGTTGCTAACTGAATCGCACAGTTAAGTCAGTCGGGCTTCCCCCATTGATTCTGCTGGTCAGAAGCCATCTGGGACGATGTTCTGCCCCAGCTACGGACCCCAAAGAACGCAGCACACACAAACAATATACAAAGCTTATTTTACTCAAATAACTCAGTCTTTATCAGCCAAAAGCTGTTAATAAACTGTCTTAACAGCCTACAAGAATTCTAAGATAAGGTAATCACAGTCTTACTAGAGTTGGCAGAAAGCCCAGAAGCAATTTCACAGAGAATCCAGAAGGAGCGTGAACTAAAGTTGTTTCCTACAGCTTGCTGCAAGCGGCGTTCCTCCTTTAATAGGCCAAGGGAGTGGCCAATTAGCCCCAAGCCTTACTCTTGAGGAGACCTCCTCCTGAGGAGCCACTCCTGCCTTTTGGCAGCTCTGCGCACCCGTGCATCGAGAAGAGGCTCCTCCTCTTCGTCCTCTTCACTTGAAGGAGCTTCTGGAGGTTCTGAAGGCCCTGGCTGAATCTCTGCCTCTGGCACCACATCTTCTCCAGCCTCCTCATTGTCCAACTCGAGCACCAGCTGCACAGGCTGCTGGCGCAGCACCACACCAGCCTCCTCGTTGTCAGAATCAGCTACAATCTGCACAGGCCGCTGACGGGCCACAACAGACGGTCCCAAAGGGTGATCAGGTGACCCTGGGAATGTTGCAATTCATGCCAGCTGCCAAGCGCTTGAATTCTGATCATGTGACCATGGGGATGCTGCGACGGTAGTAAGTACAAGGATTAGTCATAAGTAACTTTTTCAGTGCCGTTGTAATTTCAGGCCGCCGTTAAATGAGTGGTTCTAAGTCATGTGACTATGGGGTGGATATCCGGATACAGGGACTTCAAATCCAGGTGGTCAATCTCATTTTTGGGGTCCATAGTAACTTCACATGGTCACTTAGCATCTGTCCATAAGTGGAGGACTACCTGTAAACTCCAAATGTAAATCTAACTTGGCTGTGTGCCTAGCTCTGCAATTCCCCTTCACTTTTCTAATAATTATTCTTCCGCAAATATGCAGATAGTCCTCAACTTACAAGAGTTCATTTAGTGATGGTTCGAAGTTACAACTTCCCTTTAAAAAGTAACTTATGACCATTTTTCACTCTTATGGCTGTTGCAGCATCCTCATGGTCACGGATCAAAATGCAGATGCTTGGCAACTGACTTATATTTATGACCTTTGCAGTATCGTGTGATCCCTATTACGACCTAACAAGTAAAGTCAATGGGGAAGCCAGATTCACCATGCTACTAACTTTAACAACTGCAGTGATTCACTGAACAATTGTGACAAGAAAGGTTGTAAAATGGGGCAAAGAGACTTAGCAAATGTCTCCCTTAGCAACAGAAATGTTGGGCTCAATTCTGGTTGTAAGTTGAGGACTACCTGTATGTACATGAGAAATATTACCTTGGCATGTTGCCATTCAATTTGAAAGAGGCTCCATTTGATTTTCCTCCCCCTCTCTCCTTCTCTTCCTCCCCTTCTCCTCCTCCCCTTCTTCCCCTTCTTCTTCTTCTCCCATCTCCTTCTCCTCCTTCTTTTTCTTCTTCTTCTCCCCTCCCCCTCCCTCTCCTCCTCCCCCTCGTCCTTCTTCTCCTTCTCTTCTCCCTCCTTCTCCTTCTCCTCCTCCTCCTCCTCCTTCTCCTCCTCCTCTCCTCCTTCCCCCAACTGTTCCCTAAATCCTGTGTCTCTCTATACATATTTGCTTCCAGATGGAGGGCGTCAGTCTAGCTGATTCAGCACTTTACCATAAACCAGATGGGAATTGCAGAATTTTGGCACAAGCTGAAAGGAACAACATTTTGCAAGAATTCTCTCTTTCTCACTGACTTTCTATGAGATTTTTTTTTTTAATCCCACTAACTACCTGGAAGGGGATACCTGAGTAAAACCTTGCCCGTGTGAACATGTACATGCATGTTTTCAATGTATACAGTCTGCACAAAATAATCTACCACTAAAGCTATCCAAGGTTCTTTCTGGTGCCTTCCAACCTGCAGAGTCTGAATTTCAAATTCATTTGGAGGTCGCTAAATTGGAAAAGATTTTTGGGGACTGAGCATCTCTCATGAGCTGCAGCCAAGCAGCTTGTAAACTGCACCATAAACTGCGATTTTTGGTTTTTTCTTGGCAGGCTGTGTGCCAAGTAAACCACGGCTTTGTATAATGCACACATGGTGCATTATGCACGGTGCATTCAGTAAACCATGGTTGAACGTACTGTGGTTTTGTTCAACTGAAATCAAGCCATGGAGCAATAGGCCATTGGAGCTTGTTTGAGAAATCATGGTTAAACAATGACCTAGTGCAGAGGTCTTCAAACTTGGCAGCTTTAAGACTTGTGGACTTCAATTCCCAGAATTCTCCAGCCAGCTATGCTGGCTGGAGAATTCTGGGAGTTGAAGTCCACAAGTCTTAAAGCTGCCAAGTTTGAAGACCTCTGACTTAGTGCCATGTGGGAATATTTATTCATTGTGACCTCCCAACCGGCCAGTTTTTCTCCAGGATCAACTGTTCAAGAAACTTCAATTAACTTAACTATATTTCAGAGCAATGTGTAAACTCAGCTATAATCATTTGGAACAGTTTATTGAACACCTTTTGAAATGCCAACAGGGTGGAAGCCAGTTGAAAACTCAGCGGAAACCACATTCCAGAGGGCAAGCATTACTACAGACTTTTCGGGGTCCAGACAGATAGCATTGTTTCATTGATGGAATCCGTACTGTGCTAACCCTACCAGATGAAACCAGCTGCCACTTTAATTTTGAACAGTCACTAAACAAATGGCTATAAGTAGACAACTACCCGTACACCAACTACCCTTCTGACTTTTTGTGGCCAGAACCTGCATTTGGATCTTTCTGAAATGTGTTATCAATCCTTAGCTAATTTGAGACTTCAGTTTTCATGCTCTTCCCACCTCAAAGCAGCAGGAAAACATGGTGCTGGTTCTTAGCAGATGTGAACAGACAAGCGTCTTAGAATAGAATAACAGAGTTGGAAGGCACCTTGGAGGTCTTCTAGTCCAACCCCCTCCTTAGGCAGGAAACCCTACACCATTTCAGACAAGTGATTATCCAACCTCTTCTTAAAACCTTCCAGTGTTGGAGCATTCACAACTTCTGGAGGCAAGTTGTTCCACTGATTAATTGTTCTAACTGTCAGGAAATTTCTCCTTAGTTCTAAGTTGCTTCTCTCCTTGATTAGTTTCCACCCATTGCTTCTTGTCCTGCCCTCAGGTGCTTTGGAGAATAGCTTGACTCCCTCTTCTTTGTGGCAGCCCCTGAGATATTGGAAGACTGCTATCATGTCTCCCCTAGTCCTTCTCTTCATTAAACTAGACATACCCAATTCCTGCAACCGTTCTTCATATGTTTTGGCCTCCAATCCCATAATCATCTTTGTTGCTCTTCTCTGCACTCTTTCTAGAGTCTCCACATCTTTTTTTTACATCTTCTAGAGGACGGATTAAAAATGTCAAGATGATGGCCACAATCATATAATTGAAGTTCCATTCCCAACTTCATATTTTTGACCCTTCCAAGGATGTTCCTGCAGCTCACCAGGAGTTGTATGTGCAGATGCCCCAAGTGAATGGGGGGAAAAAATCCAGAGTTCAATTTGGGTAATAATAATAACTTCAGTATTATATGTTCCTGTACAGGAAGAACTGGTTTTGCTCTTTGGTTCTTCTTATCTCTGAACAGCCACACCTGCAACAGTCAGAAATGCTGCCCATGATAGCTCCAGATGTGTCTCAAAGAGGATAGGAATCCTGTCAAATCCAAAACTGAAATAAAAGATTCCCTAATAGTGGGCAAAACTTAGGAGTGAAGATTACAGACTCAGTTGGGGATTTACAGGCAGGAAAAAAAGCAGGTTAAAACATAGGAAGAACGGTTGCAGGAACTGGGTATGTCTAGTCTGATGAAAAGAAGGACTGGGGAGACATGATAGCAGTCTTCCAATATCTGAAGGGTTGCCACAAAGAAGAGGGAGTCAACCTATTCTCCAAAGCACTTAAAGGCAGGACAAGAAGCAATGGGTGGAAACTAATCAAGGAGAGAAGCAACTTAGAACTAAGGAGAAATTTCCTGACTGTTAGAACAATTAATCAGTGGAACAACTTGCCTCCAGAAGTTGCGAATGCTCCAACACTGGAAGTTTTTAAGAAGAGGTTGTATAACCATTTGTCTGAAGCGGTGTAGGGTTTCCTGCCTAAGCAGGGGGTTGGACTAGAAGACCTCCAAGGTCCCTTCCAACTCTGTTATTCTATTCTATTCTGAAATGATTTTCATCTTCTCAGAATTTTTCATTTCTAAAGGAAGACAGAAAAAACATGCAGAGGTGACTGATCATTATAGGTAGTCCAGTGGGTTTTGCCCAGTTTTACGACCTTTCTTGCCACAGTTGGTAAGTGAATCATTGCAGTGGTTAAGTTAGCAACATGGTTGTTAAGTGAATCCATCTTCCCCATTGACTTTGCTTGTCAGAAGGTTGCAAAAGGTGAATATATGACTCCAGGACACTGCAACCATGATAAGTATGAACCACTACGCCAGGCATTTGAATTTTGATGATGTGACCATAGGGATGGTCGCAAGTGTGAAACATGGTCATAAGGCTATGTTGTAACTTTGAACAGTCACTAAACAAATGATTCTAAGTCAAGGACTACCTGTATACAATTTATAAATATAGAAAGTCCTCAACATACAACCACAATTAGGACAAGAATTTTCATTGTTAAGCAAAGCAGCTAAGTAAGTCATTCCCGATTTTACAATCTTTTTTGCCAATGGTTGTTATGTAAATCATTGAAGTTGTTAATTGAATCACACAGTTGTTAAGAAATTTGGCTTCCCCTCATTGACCTTGCTTGTTTGAAGCAAGCTGGGAGGGTCACAGATTGTGACCCCAGGATGCTTCCACCATTGAAGATACATAATCATAATCATAAGTTTATTTGTCAAGCATATATAAGATAACAGATAAAAGTATAAACATAATTTGAATACATGAAAAGAGTAAGTAAAAAGAAATATTAGGACAGGGACGGTAGGCACGCTGGTGCACTTATGCACGCCCCTTACAGACCTCTTAGAAATGGGGTGAGGTCAACAGTAGACAGTTTAAGGTTAAAGTTTTGGGGGTTTGGGGAAGAAACTACAGAGTCAGGTAATGCATTCCAGGCATTGACCACTCTGTTGCTGAAGTCCTATTTTCTGCAATCAAGTTTGGAACAGTTTACCTTGAGTTTTTATCTATTATTTGCTTGTGTGTTGTTGTGGTTGAAGCTGAAGTAGTCATTGACAGGAAGGACATTGTGGCAGATAATTTTATGTACTATGCTTAAGTCAGACTGAAGTTGGTGTAGTTCTAAGTTGTCTAAGCCCAAAATTTGGAGTCTGGTAGCATAAGATATTTTATTGCGGTTAGAGGAATGGAGGACTCTTCTCGTAAAATAAATGCCAGTTGCCAAGCGCCTGAATTTTGATCACATATCTCTGAGGATGCTGCGATGATCATAAGCATGAGGACTGGTTTTACCACAAAACCAGTTTTACCACAACTGATAAGGGTTGCGGGAATCAAAAAAAAAAGTTTGGAGATTTTGTTCTTGTGAAGAGCTGTTAGCCTACAGAAAAAAGTAACCAAACACAGAAAATTTCAGCATAAATATTTTATGCGGACACGGTCATTGATCTGCAGGGTAGTTCAGCCACTTTTCAGCCAACTGTTCTGTGTTGTGTTGGTTGTTCAACGGTTGATTGTATCGCGCAGATCCAGGAAATTCGGTCCGTTCAATAAACGATGGGAGAAATTATCCTCAGGACAACATGTTATGCAAACATGGTGACACGCAGAAGAGGACATGTTCCCCACTTGTCCTGGAATATCTTATCATCCAAACCATTTTTGATTTTCCTAATAAATCTCCTGTTAAGCATATTTTATGAGTGTTTCTATCTCCCAAAGGCCCATAGTGAGGATATTTCAGTATGTTTCCTCTCTGCTGCTGGAGATGAGCAATCTGGATGCTTTCGGGATCAATGTTTTATTTATAGCTTTTGAACAAGGCAGGAGTCCAGAAGACACTTGCAACAACAAAAAAATACTTTAAAAAATTTAAACTACACAAAGCATGTGACCCAGATACATATGCATAAGGTCTGAATCATTTTTATATATATATATATATATATTAAAAGGTTGGTACTTATTAATGTATTTATTGGTGATGCCCTCCAAAATAGTTGCAGTGAAGCTGTGCAGGATGGCTTTGAAAGAAGAGATCTCATTATTGTCACATTTTTTTTTAATCCTGCCTTATTACTTTTTTATAAGCAACTCTCAAGGCAGTAAACATACCTAATTGTACTTCATCCTTCTATTTTCCTCACAACAGCTCTGTGAAAGGAGTTGGGCTGAGAGAGAGTGACTGGCCCAAAGTCACCGGCTGGTTTTCATGTCTAAAGTGGGACTAGAACTCACAGTCTCCTGATAATTGTCCCAAAGTTATCCAGCTGGCTTTCATGCTCAAGGCAGGACTAGAATTCATGGTTCTCCTGTTGGTTGACCAAAAGTCATGCTGCCTTTCATGTCTAAGGCAGAACTAGAACTCACAGTCTCCTGGTTTCTAGACCAGCACTGTAACCACAGATGGTATTCATGTAACTTTCCCTACCGGTTTGCAAATGCGAGCGCACCCATCCATGCATGTGCCCGGCAGGGGTGGGTTCTAAATTTTTTTACTACCGGTTCTGTGGGCGTGGCTTATTTTGTGGGCATGGTTTGATGGTCATGTGACAAACAATTCTTTAGGATTTAGCAGAGGTACTGGTCTACCAGGCTTTTAACTGCTTGCAGAGCCGTACCAGTCTACCCATTTGTTTTTGGAGCACACTGGTCTACCACCACACTGCTTTTTACTGCTGATTAGCTGTAGGGCGGCTCTTTGAAGCGCCGCAGCAAGAGTTTAAATAGTTTTTTGCCTCTCTGCCACCACTGAGAGCATCGGAAACCGCTTTCAGGCAGCTTGGCCTCAATTGCCAATCTACCTCCCCCGAGCGGTTTACAAGCAGCGGATCAGTTCTAGTCGATCAGTTGGGAGGCTTCTTGGCTTCTCAATTTAAAGCGACGGTGTCTTGTTTTTTTTTTCCTCTTCTTTGTCAAGTGAGCCCCAATTTTTTCCTTCTAGCCAATCAGCTGGGACTTGGGAGGCAGTGAATAGATTGGGGGCGGGCCAGGCAGAGGTGGGATTTACCGGTTCTCCAAACTACTCAAAATTTCCACTACCAGTTCGCAAGAACCGGGGACAACCGGTAGCAACCCACCACTGGTGCCCGGCCTTTAGCGCATGTGCTTTGCTGGTGTGCGCCCCTTCTGCGCATACGCCCGGCCTAAAAAATGTGCCTACATAGGATGGCATAGTACCTGGGAGGGTGTGCGGGCCCACCCGCAATTTCCGCTACCGGTTTAGGTGAACCAATCCGAACCGGCTGAATATCACACCAAATTGCCTCCAATTGGAAGGCCATAATAACTGAAAGGGGGGTCAGCATAAGAGCAAGCAAACCCATATTGTAACCAAAATGGGGGCTTGAAACCAGATTAAACTTCTCCACCTTGGGAGTGCTGTACTTCCATCCTCAATCATGCTTCGCAGCCTCTCATCAGCTAAGTAGTGAAAATGTACCTGGGGAATCAATTTCCTGAGAGTCAAGAGACTCCCAACAGCCTTGCTATTGTCGCTGTTGTTTGTTTATATCGGTGTTTCTCAACCTGGACAGCTTGAAGGTGTGTGGACTTCAAGTCCCAGAATTCCCCAGCCAGTATATTACTTGAGACAGAGGAGCTAGTTTTGCAGCTGCCCAGCATCATCTTGCTGTTTTCCTGACGTAGAGTTGGCCCCATCTCAATGCTTCTCAATCTTGGCAACTCTAAATAATGTGGACTTCAACTCCCAGAATTCCCCAGCCACCATTTTAGGGTTGTTAAAGATGAGAGACACTGTCCTGATAGAAAACCCCATCTCCATAATCATATTTGCAGCCCAGATATGGCAATGCAGTCTTTCAGGAGGGACTGATCGCTGTTTAACTATACATAAACCATGAATCTGGGTTTGGGCAGTTCCAGACAAGCCTCAAGTTCAAATTGTGCTCTTCGCCTTACTGTAAACGCTCGCTGTGATCACAACTGATGCATTCCATATATATCTTGAGAAAAATTTGAACGGCTCAGTTTTTAGAGACATGCAATTAAGATATGTTCCCAGTAGGCCTTAATTATTAATTTGTTTGGCTGTTTTTAACAATTGTTATTTTTGTATTACTGCTAGAACAGCATAGGACGAATAGCGCAATAAAAATTCTGTCAGAGATATAAAGGATACATATTTTTTTTCCTATGTTAATTAATTAAAGAGTTTAGGATTTGCAATTCCCTGCCTGAGCCGCTCGTATCCTGTGTTAATGTCCCCAATCAAATCCTGGTGGTCTTTTAATATGTTTCTTTAAAATCTTCACCATTTCTCAGCTCAGAGTATGTATAAAGATGTCTTAAGCGATACACATTTTGAGGGGAAAGTATGTTTAGAAACCAGAGTTAAAATTGGTTGAGAAACATGTGCTTCTCTTCTTTGAAAATATTTTTATTTTTACTTCAGAGAGCTTTAGCACATCTTAAAATGAATAACACAGTCTCTCTAATGTGGGATGCACTTCAAAATAGCACAGTTGTGAAATTAAAGGATCAGCATGAAGAAAACAAAGCAGAATAAACAGCAGTAGGAAAAGACATAAGAGAGAGTTGGTTGGTTGCATCAAGGACCTGATTACAGGCATTGAAGAAATATGATCATCCCAATCAGTAAATTAAAAAAACCTGGTTTCTGAATCTGGTTTCTTTTCTTTCTGAATAGAACCAGAGTTTCTTTAAATTGGCTATGGTTGGATCTGGTCTGATATGGATATATCCAATAGAAGATAATATTTGTAGCTTAGGGTTGAAGTGTGGGATCCTTGGTGCTCTCTGAGCTTGGTTGCATTCTTGCAGACATTTCATGACCCAACTAGGTAACATCAGCAGTGCTACAGGGGAGTGAGGTTTGCTGTCTATTTATATAGAAGTGGCTTGGCATGTCGATTTTGATGGGAGTGTTCTTGGTGGTTTGTTAATTGAGCTGCTATGCTATTTACTGTTAGCTTGTTTGTCTCCGTTGGTAGTTTCACATCTTAGTGTCTGTTTTGGTGTCGACATTTCATTACCAAACTAGATAACATCATCATGTTATGCTAAGAACCGGAAGCTTTGGGGTTTTTTAGATAGTTTTTCAAACACTATTTTAAAGAGATCTGGGAGGAGGGTGGTTTCTAATGTCAATAAGGGGGACCTCCCGGGAGGGGGGTGGGTTGTGTGGGTTCAGGGGTTAATCTGCAGGGGACAGGGTCTAGTCCGGCTAAGGAGCACGATGGAGGTGATACGAAATCCGGAGTCAAGGAGGGGGTTAGAGCTTATACTATCGGTAGACATTACATCAGTACTATAGGTGGGAGGGGCAGATATGGCGGGAGTAGGGGGCCATATCAAGTGAAGGGAGTGCGCGCTCGCTGTCTTCAAGCGGTGGCATGCTCTGGCCCCCAATGCTCTGCTCGTTCCCCAGGTTGCACAGACCCTCAGGCCCTGGACCTTCGGCTGATGCTATGCAACGCCAGGTCCGTGGTAAACAAAGCCCCCCTCATTTGTGATCTTGTTCAAGAGGGGGGAGCGGACCTGGCAGGTATTACGGAGACCTGGCTGGGCCAGGAGGGAGGGGTTTCTCTCATAGAGATGTGCCCACCCGGTTTCCGGGCATTTCATCAGCCAAGGTCACAGGGGAGGGGTGGGGGGGTGGCAGTTATCATTAGAGAAGGTCTTGGCCCGAAGGAGGCCACTGTTCCTCAGACGGTCGGATGTGAATCCCTCCTTGTGAAGTGGGGTCATGGGGTACAGATGGGCTTGCTAGTTACGTACCTGGCTCCCTGCTACGTGGCGGCAGCCCTGCCTGAGCTACTCAACGTTATAGCCGCAGTGGCGGTTGATACCCCTAGGCTTATAGTCATGGGGGATTTCAACCTGCCATCCGTCGGTGAGGCGTCTGAGGTGGCTCAGGAGTTCATGGCTTCCATGACGGCCATGGACCTGACCCAGTTAGTTCATGGCCCTACTCACACGGAGGGAAACACGCTGGACCTGGTTTTGGTCTCTGGTCAGTGGTTGAGTGATCTTGAGATAGGGGATATAGTGATTGAGCCCTTGTCATGGTCGGATCACTCCCTCCTTCACTTTGACCTTCGAACCACCGCACCCCGCCGCAGGGAGGCGGAACCGATAAGGTGGTTCTGCCCC
Organism: Ptyas mucosa; assembly: GCA_012654045.1. Taxonomy (NCBI): domain Eukaryota; kingdom Metazoa; phylum Chordata; class Lepidosauria; order Squamata; family Colubridae; genus Ptyas; species Ptyas mucosa. The sequence continues at coordinate 20,574,619 of WNWU01000013.1, forward strand.
AAGCGCCTGATGGACCCAGATAGGTTCCAGAAGGAGCTTGGGCCATTTCCTGAGGCTCTGGCACATGGCTCGACCGAAGACTTGGTGGCCGCCTGGGATAGGGAGGCTACCGGGGCCTTGAATCGAGTCGTGCCTTTGCGGCCTCTGACTCGACGCCGATCTCGCCTAGCTCCTTGGTACACTGAGGAGCTGAGGGAGATGAAGCGTCGGAAAAGACGCCTGGAGAGCAGTTGGAGAGCCAGCCGATCTGAATCTGACCGAACACTGGTAAGATCTCATATTAAGACTTACCTAGTGGCGATAAAAGCAGCAAAACATAACTATTTTTCCGCTCTTATTGCATCATCAGATAATTGCCCGGCCGCCTTGTTTAGGGTGACCTGCTCCCTGCTCCTTCAGGAAGCGCGGGAAGACCCCTTGGAGGGTAGAGCCGAGGATTTTGTTCAATATCTGTATGATAAAATCGCTCAGATTCAGGAACACCTGGACTCTGACATAGTAGATTCAGGGGAAAGGACGGAGGCAGGTCTTGAGAATACCACCTGGGAAGAGTTTGATTCTGTGACTCCCGAAAATGTGGATGGGTACTGGGGAGGCTGAATGCTACCACATGTTTATTGGACCTGTGTCCCTCCTGGTTGGTGCTGGCCTCTCGGGAGGTTACACGAGGCTGGCTCCAGGGGATTATAAATGCTTCTCTGAGTGAGGGTGTCTTTCCTGCTGCCTTGAAAGAGGCGGTGGTGAGACCTCTCCTCAAGAAGCCTTCCCTGGACCCGGCAGTACTGGCTAATTATTGTCCAGTCTCCAACCTTCGCTTCGTTGCGAAGGTTGTTGAGAGTGTGGTAGCACAACAGCTTCCTCAGTACCTGGATGAATCAGCTTATCTGAATCCGTTCCAGTCGGGCTTCAGGCCTGGACACAGCACGGAAACGGCATTGGTTGCATTGGTTGATGATCTCTGGAGGGCTCGGGACAAGGGTTGTTCCTCTGCCCTGATCCTATTAGATCTCTCAGTGGCTTTTGATACCATCGACCATGGTATCATGCTGCACCGGCTGGCTCCAGGGGAAGAGTTGGGAGTGAGGGGCACCGTGTTGCGATGGTTCTCCTCCTTTCTCTCTGACCGGTCACAGTCTGTGTTGGCAGGGGGGCAGAGATCGACCCCGAGGCCCCTTGTATGTGGGGTGCCACAGGGATCGGTTCTCTCACCCCTTCTGTTCAACATTTATGTTGGGTGAGATCATCCGTGGTTTCGGGGTGAAGTACCACCAGTACGCTGATGACACCCAACTGTACATCTCCACCCCAGACCACCCCAATGATGCCCTTGAAGTGATGTCCTGGTGCCTGGAGGTTGTACGGATCTGGATGGGGAGGAACAGACTCAGGCTCAACCCATCCAAGACCGAGTGGCTGTGGTTTCCAACATCCCGATATAGTCAGTTGGTGCCAACGCTGACTATTGGGGGCGAGTCATTGGCCCCCACGGAGAGGGCTCGAAACTTAGGTGTCCTTCTGGACTCACAGCTATCTTTAGAAGAACACCTGACAGCTGTGGCCAGAAGGGCTTTTTATCGGGTTCGCCTGATACGCCAGTTGCGCCCCTTTCTGAATCGGGACTCATTAAACACGGTCACTCATGCCCTTGTCACTTCCCGCCTGGAATACTGCAATGCTCTTTACATGGGGTCCCCTTGAAGAGCACCCAGAGGCTCCAGTTGGTCCAGAATGCGGCCACGCGGGTAGTTATGGGAGCGACGTGGCGCTCCCATGTGACACCCCTCCTGCGCGAGCTGCACTGGCTTCCTGTGTTCTTCCGGGTGCACTTCAAGGTTTTGGTTACCACCTTTAGAACGCTCCATGGCTTAGGACCGGGGTATCTTCGAGACCACCTTCTGCCACCAGTACCATCTCACCGACCAGTATGCTCCCATAGAGAGGGGCTTCTCAGGGTGCCGTCGGTCAAACAGTGTTGACTGACGGCTCCCAGGGGGAGAGCCTTCTCTGTGGGGGCACCCACCATGTGGAACAAGCTCCCCCCGGAGATATGGACAATCCCGGATCTCCGCGCTTTCCGCCGTGCCCTCAAGACGTTTCTATTCCAGCAGGCTGGCCTGGACTAACCTCTTCTAAAACTGCTCTTATATTCTTAAATCTTAATCTCATAAATTATTTTATTGTATTTTAATCAATTCTTTAAAATATTTGTATTATATGTATTTTATCATTTGTCTGTACACCGCCCTGAGTCCCCCGGGAGTAGAGCGGTATATAAATATAATAATAAATAAATAAAAATAAAAATCAGTGCTAGTAAGGGAGTAAAATTTGTTCTCATTTTACGTACAAATGGCTCAGCCTGTCAGTGTGGTGGGGGAGTGAACGTGATGATTGGGCTGCGGTTTACTTTAGCTTGTTTCTCTCATTCGGTAGTTTCATGACAAGTCTGGTTACCTAATTATGCAGGAGACCTATCTCATACTTGGCCAAAACACCTGTAAACCGAAATGACAGGGAGAGGGAAAAGAAAGACACCTGTGCGATCCTTTCACTCCCTTAATTTATTCAGGGGATTAAATGAAAAGTGAAAAAACAAATTCCTGATGACTGAGTAATGCCAAGCAAAGACTCTACCCCTCTCTGAAGACTTAACACTTCCAAAGTTGCTAAAAGGAAATACATCCATCAGACGCAAAGGGTTCCTAACCAGCTTTTGCTGAGATGCCTCTGGCTCTTTACTCTCACTTCAGTTGTTCAACACCAGCCATGGGTGTGAATGCTTTCCCTGGAAGGCAACTCTATCACTGTGTAACTTGAACGTGGTGAAGTGCAGGAATTCTGGGAGGAGAAGCATGAATAAGAATGCAGTTGTGTTAAAATGAAAAAAAGTATATGTATGTATTGGATGGATGGATGGATGGATGGATGGATTTCTATAGCCACCCATCTCAGCAAACCACTCCAGGTAGCTACAAATGACTCTGGGTGGCTACCATTTATAGCAGTGGTGAAATACAATTTTTTTTACTACTGGTTCTGTGGGCGTGGCTTGGTGGATGTGGCAGAAGGATACTGCAAAATCCCCATTCCCTCCCCACTCCAGGGGAAGGATACTGCAAAATCCCTATTCCCACCCCACTCTGGGGCCAGCCAGAGGTGGTATTTGCCAGTTCTCCGAACTACTCAAAATTTCTGCTACCGGTTCTCCGAACTGCTCAAAATTTCCACTACCGGTTCTCCAGAACTTGTCAGAACCTGTTGGATTTCACCCCTGATTTATAGGTAGTTCTTGCTTCACCATCATCTTTTAACGGCCCCATAATCCGTTGCGGGCTGGAGTCTGGGCAACTGAATGCAGCAAGCAGAGTGTTTAATGGCTGGATGCCCTTCCTGTCGCCAATGCAGAGTTTTGTTCAGCAGATATATTCTCGTTGTGCCCAGAGAGAGAAATATCTGCCTCTATCTAGGCTCGGACTCACAACCTCCTGATTGTGAGGCGAGAGCCTCAGATTCTGTGGTTAGCAAAGCAATTGTTAAATGAGTTACACACAATGTTACAACCGTTTTTGCCATGATTGTTAACTGAATCACACCATTCATTCACGTGACCGCATTTTACGAAGGTTTTGCAAAAAAAAACAACATTTACTTCTGGTTTTTAGCAAAACGGGCTCATAGCAAACCATTGTGTGTTTTTTTTTAAATGACTGTGCCATTCGCTTAACAACCACTGCAAAAATGGTCATAAAACTGCTGAACAAAAAACTGCATTGGCGACAGGAAGGGCATCTGGCCATTAAAAGACTCTGCTTGCTCCATTCAGTTGCCCAGACTCCATCCCGCAAGAGATTATGGGGTCGTTAAATGAAGATGATGATTGTCACAATCATAAATAGAATAGAATAACAGAGTTGGAAGGGACCTCAGAGATCTTCTAGTCCAACCCCGTTCTAGCAGAAGACCCAATACCATTTCGGATAAATAGTTGTCCAATCTCTTCTTAAAAACCTCCAGTGTTGGAGCATCTACAACTTCTGGAGGCAAGTTGTTCCACTGATTAATTGTTCTAACTGTCAGGAAATTTCTCCTTAGTTCTAGGTTGCTTCTCTCCTTGATTGGTTTCCACCCATTGCTTCTTGTTCTACCCTCAAGTGCTTTGGAGAATAGCTTGACTCCCTCTTCTTTGTGGCAGCCCCTGAGATATCTGAACACTGCTCTCATGTCTCCCTTAGTCCTTCTCTTCATTTAACTAGAGAGCCTTGGATAGTACAGTGGTCTAAAGCCCTGTTATTAACATCACCTGCCTGCAATTATTGCAGGTTCGAATCTCACCAAGGCTCAAGGTTGACTCAGCCTTCCATCCTTTCTAAGGTAGGTAAATTGAGGACCCAGTTTGTGGGGGCAATAAGCTGACTTTGTATAAATATACAAAAGTATGAAGGCTATTGCTTAGCGCATTGTAAGCCACCCTGAGTCTCCGGAGAAGGGCGGCATATAAATCAAATTGAAAAAATAAAATAAAAATAATAATTAAAAAAAACTAGACATTCCCAGTTCCTGCAACCATTCTTCATATGTTTTAGCCTCCAGTCCCCTAATCCTCTTTGTTGCTCTTCTCTGCACTCTTTCTAGCGTCTCCGCATCTATTTTACACCGTGGCGACCAAAACTGAATGCAGTATTCCAAGTGTGGCCTTACCAAGGCATGATAAAGAGGTATTACCATTCATGTGATCTTGATTCTATCCCTCTGTTTGAACTACCTGTATTCAGGGCACATTTTCATACCCACCGTTAAGGACGTGGCATCCTTAATTAAGGCATCTCCCCCTTCCCTTTTAAAACTTTTTAATGGAATTCCAAGGTTGAGGGAGACGAGTGGCTTAAAACACAGCCGTTTTCAGCCAGAGGTCTCCCAAGTTTTCGCTTTCGTCAGCCTCCGCTGTTTCTTCAGAGCGGTTATGACACAGCTTCTAAGACTCCCAACCGCTCCGTTGCCTGATCAAGGATTCCATCCTGCTTTGAAAGAAAGCTTTGCTTGGAGCTGAGCAGAATCCTGATGACAAATTGCCCTAGCAGCTTCAGCTGTGCAATTCCCTCGCTGACAGCTGCACTTTGACCCAAGATGCTTCTATTTTAGACTTTGGCTGGTTATTTTGGAAATAGGCTTCAATTGAAAATTCAGGACATCACCTGTATACACTTAGTCCTCGACTTACGACCACAACCTAGCCCAAAATTTCTATGGCTAAGCGAAACATTGAAGTGAATTTTACCTCCTTGGTACGACCTACCTTGCCACAGTCGTTAAGCGAAGCAGTTATTAAATTAGTAACACGGTTGTTAAATGAATCTGATTTTCCCATCGGCTTCCCTTCTTAGAAGGTTGCAAAAGGTGACCGCAGGACCCTACAACCGTCATAAATATGAACCAGTTGCCAAGCATCTGAATTTTAATCAGGTGAACATGGGGGATGCTGTAACGGTCATAAATGTGAAAAATTGATCATGTCGGTTTTTACAGTGCCATTGTAACTTTGAAGTAACAGTCACTAAACCAGTGGTGAAATCCAATTTTTTTTTACTACCGGTTCTCTGGGTGTGGCTTGGTGGGTGTGGTGTGGCTTGGTGGGCATGGCAGGGGAAGGATATTGCAAAATCTCCATTCTCACCCCACTCTGGAGCCAGTCAGAGGTGGTATTTGCCGGTTTTCCGAACTACTCAAAATTTCCACTACCGGTTCTCCAGAACCTGTCAGAACCTGCTGGATTTCACCCCTGCACTATATTAATTGCTGTAAGTTGAAGACTACCTATATTTGGAAAGGAGAAGATAGAACTTTCCAAATCTGAACACATAAAATCAAAAAAAAAAGGAACTTAAAACAACAGAAAGAAGGGAAAAAAGGAAGGAAAAAAAGACATTGGACAGATAGTCCTTGACTTACAATAGGGATCAGAAATTTTGTTTGCTAAGCAAGACCAAAATTGCTATACCAGGGAGATGGACAGCATCAACATTTAAAAAAAAATAAACAAATAAGATAGTTGTTAAGCGTGTCGTGTCCAGTTTTGCAACCTGTTTTGCCAAGGATGTTAAGAATCACTGCAATTATTCGGTGAATCACAGTCATTAAGGGCATCCAGCTTTCCCCATTGACTTTGCTTGTCAGAACTCTGCTGGGAAGGCTGCAAAGAGCAATAGCAAGCAGTAGCACTTAGATTTCTATACCACTTCACAGTGCTTTACAGGAGGGGTGGGTTCTAAAATTTTTTACTACTGGTTCTGTAGGTGTGGCTTATTTTGTGGGCGTGGCTTGATGGTCATGTGACAATTCTTTAGGATTTAGCGGAGGTACTGTTCTACTAGGCTTTTAACTGCTTGCAGAGCTGTACCGGTCTACCTATTTGTTTTTGGAGGCATCGGTCTACTCATTTGTTTTTGGAGGCTCCGGTTTACTCATTCATTTTTGGAGGCACTGGTCTACTCATTCATTTTTGGAGGCACCGGTCTACTCGTTTGTTTTTTGAGGCACCGGTCTACTGATTCGTTTTTGGAGGCACCGGTCTACTCATTCGTTTTTGGAGGCATCGGTCTACTCATTCGTTTTTGGAGGCACCGGTCTACTCGTTTGTTTTTGGAGGCACCGGTCTACTCATGCATTTTTGGAGGCCCTGGTCTACTCATTTATTTTTGGAGGCACCGGTCTACCCATTTGTTTTTGGAGGCACCGGTCTACTCGTTTGTTTTTGGAGGCACCGGTCTACTCATTCGTTTTTGGAGGCACCGGTCTACTCATTCGTTTTTGGAGGCATCGGTCTACTCGTTTGTTTTTGGAGGCACCGGTCTACTCATTTGTTTTTGGAGGCACCGGTCTACTCATTTGTTTTTGGAGGCACCGGTCTACCACCTCACTGCCTTTTAACACTGATCAGCTGTAGGGCGGCCCTTTGAAGCCCCGCGGCAAGAGTTTAAACAGTTTTTTTTTTTCTTCTAGACAATCAGGGACTAGCCGATCAGGGACTCGGGAGGCAGCAATAGATTGGGAGTAGGGCCAAATAAAAGGTAAGAATAACGCAGGGTATGTGTGAGGGGGGCGGGATGGCCCAGTTCCCGAACAAAGAGAACCAGTTCGGTGACATCATATCGTCACAGCTACTGGCTCGGCCGAACCGGGCCGAACCGGGAGGAACCCACCACTGCTTTACAGCCCTCTGTAGCTTGATTCCCCCCTCTTTGTGGCAGCCCCTCAAATATTTGAACACTGCTATCGTGTCACCCCTGGTCCTTCTTTTCACTAGAGTAGACATACCCAGTTCCTGCAACCCACCATATTTCTACAATACAGCTGATCTGGCCGGCTCCAGTCAAGTGATTCACCTCCATGCATCGTCAGCACACGGGATGAAATGACCGATCGGCCATGCGTCAGCCATTTCTCTCAATCCCCTTGGAAGCCTTTCCCTCTTAAGGCAAAAGGAGAGCTGTGCCACGCAAGGGAAATTGAAGGTCTCCCATTCCATCCCCAGTCACTGCCCTCCTTGTTAATCATGCCATTTGCGCTCACGCTGTGTAAAAGGGGATGGAGGGTTTTTTTTCCCCCCTGGCCGATTTCACTTTTCAAGAATTAAAGAGCTGTTTCTGCCCTGAAAGCATTCTTGTGATATGTGAAGACTGAAATGACAGCTAAAGAGCTGCTTCTGTCTTACCCACACCGCCGTTTATGTTCTCTTTAAGGGACTGGAGGCAGGGGTGAAATCCAGCAGTTTCTGACAGGTTCTGGAGAACCGGTAGCGGAAATTTTGAGCAGTTTGGAGAACCGGTAAATACGACCTCTGGCTGGCCCCAGAGTGGGGTGGGAATGGAGATTTTGCAATATCCTTTCCTCAGGAGTGGGGAGGGAATGGGGATTTTGCAGTATCCTTCCCCTGCCATGCCCACCAAGCCACGCCCACCAAGCCACACCACACCCATCAAGCCACGCCCACAGAACCGGTAGTAAAAAAAATTGGATTTCACCACTGGACTGGAGGCTAAAACATAGGAAGAACGGTTGCAGGAACTGGGTATGTCTAGTTTGATGAAGAGAAGGACTAGGGGAGACATGATAGCAGAGTTCCAATATCTCAGGGGCTGCCACAAAGAAGAGGGAGTCAAGCTATTCTCCAAAGCACCTGAAGGCAGGACAAGAAGCAACGGGTGGAAACTAATCAAGGAGAGAAGCAACTTAGAACTAAGGAGGAATTTCCTGACAGTCAGAACAATTAATCAGTAGAACAACCTACCTCCAGAAGTTGTAAATGCTTCAACACTGGAAATTTTAAAGAAAAGATTGGATAACCATTTCTCTGAAATGGTGAGGTTTCCTGCCTAAGCAGGGGGTTGGACTAGAAGACCTCCAAGGTCCCTTCCAACTAAACTATTCTATTCTATTCTATTCTATTCCATTCCATTCCATTCCATTCCATTCCATTCCATTCCATTCCATTCCATTCTCTCCAACCTGGGAGAGGACTGTCAGGACTGGCAAAAGAAGGGAGAAAAGGGGTGGGTGTTTGGGGCCCAGAGAGCCAGCTCTGATTCTCCTACAGCCTTAATAAGGGTACCAAAGGGGTCAGGATGCCCCAAACAGGCTCAAGTGACCAACTGGGTAGGACAGGCCTTTGGATCCTGGTCTTACCTTAATGCTAGGTGCCATAGCGCTGCTGGCTGGGGGATTCTGGGAGTTGAAGTCCACCCATCTTCAAGCTTCCAAGGTTGAGAAACACTGGTCTAGTGGCTCCCAGGCTACAGACTGGGAGATGGTGAGTTCAAGTATAAAGCCATCTGGATTAATTTGGGCCAATCAACTGCAGACGGTGAATTCTAGTACGACCTTAGGCATGAAAACCAGATAGATGACTTTGGGCCAATCATCAAAAAAACTGTGAGTTCTAGTTCTCCTTTAGGTGTAAAAGCTGTCTGGGTGGCCTTTAGGCAGTCACCAAGAGACTGTGAGTTCTAGTCCCAACAAGCAAGAAAGCCAGCTAGATGACTTTGGGCCAATGACCAGGAGGCCATGAGTTCTAGTTCCACCTTAAGCACGAAAGTCAGTTGGTGACGTTGTGCCAATCACCAGGAGATGAGTTCTAGTTCCACCTTAGCCATAAAAGTTGTCTGGGTGACCTTTGGCCAGTCGCCAGGAGACTGTGAGTTCTAGTTCCACCTTAAGCATGAAAGCCAGCTGCGTGACTTTCAGCCAATCCCTCCCTTATATGGGTTATAAATAAATACAAGAAACAAATAAAATGATAGCGATTTATAAAGACACATTGAATTGGTGAGGTCGCTCCTACTTTACTCCCTTCTATTCTATCCCAATTTAATTTGCCTTCCGTTTTTCAGGCAGATAGGCATCCTTCCAGGGGTGAAATCCAGCAGGTTCTGACAGGTTCCAGTGAACCGGCTGGTCCCAGAGTGGGGTGGAAATGGAGATTTTGCAGTATCCTTCCCCTGCCATGCCCACCAAGCCACGCCCACCAAGCCACACCATGCCCAGCAAGCCATGCCCACAGAACCGGTAGTAAAAGAATTTTGATTTCACCACTGCATCCTCCAAACCAGGCCTGGACTTCAGATATCTTCATTCCAGTGGTAGGTTGCTACCAGTTCGCCCCGGATCAGGCAAACTGGTAGCAGCGGCGGCAGGAGGCTCCGCCCACCCACCCGGACGTCTCTGAGCATGCACAGAAGCTTCTGCGTCGCGCGCCCACAAGTGAGCCAATAGCGACGGGATTTGAATCCCACTACTGCTTCCTTCCGTCCATCTCCCAGAAAAAAAAAGAAAACCAGGGGTGTCCCTGTGATATTCCAGGGGCATTCTTGGAAATAAAGACCACGTTTGATCCTGGTGCTTTTGTTGCCTTCTGACCTGCCAGCTTCCCTCTTGGTAAAATTAAAATAATCTAATAAAAAGGTCAGGTGGGCAGAGAGCCTGACAGGAGGTATCTGTAGGAGCCATTTCATCTATTTCTATTTTAGATAGTGGGTGAGCTTGGCCCCAAAATGAGGTAAGCACTGCGGGCAGAGGAAATATCACTTTGGAAAGCTGCCTTTTGCATAATCAAGTCAAAGAAACACCAATCTTTCTGCAAGTAAGCATAAAACACTAGTAAATCCAGGAGGAACTGTTCTCTCAATCTGCCCAGCTGGTTTTATTTTATTTTTTTTATTTTTCCCTTGCAGGCAGCTTCTCCATTAGGAGAACATTTCCAAATAACATCCACCATGAGGTCCACCATGAGAACCAGTGGTGAAATTCATTTTTTTTTTACTATCAGTTCTGTGGGCGTGGCTTGGTGGGTGTGGCAGGGGAAGGATACTGCAAAATCCCCATTCCCTCACCACTCCTGGGGGAAAGATATTGCAAAATCTCCATTCCCACCCCACCCTGGGGCCAGCCAGAGGCGGTATTTGCCCGTTTTCCGAACTACTCAAAATTCCCACTACCGGTTCTCCAGAGCCTGTCAGAACCTGCTGGATTTTCACCCCTGATGAGAACCATTCTCTGACCTCAGAGGTTCATTGCTGCGTTTTAAATCAGATGCAGATCCTGGAATAGGAATCTGTTAAGTTCAAAATCTGCATAAATTGCATAAATCTGTGTTTCTCAACCTTGGCAATGTAGGAAGTAAGCACCCACCCCTCTCCTAGAAAAATGAAATATTCTAGGAAATATTAAAAAGGCAGACTGTCCCTAGTACAGGTCTCCTGCGTGAGCAGTGGGTTGGACTAGATGACCTCCAAGGACCTCCAAGGTTCCAACTCCGTTATTCTGTTACATTTGTTACATTACAGCTCCCTGGATGAGCAATGGAGAAACATGTTTTTTAGGCAGGAAGCAGACTCACTCTTAATAGCCCTCACACTCTCAATAGCCCACAAGAGATGTTAGCACTTAAGAGATAAAGAGATAGCTAGGTCTATTCATAAGCAAATGCCCTCACCCAAGATCCAACAAAGGTAGGATTAGCCCTCAGCCATAATAGGAATTGCCCCAAACCCTCTTCATTACATCATCACCCAGCAAGATTCAACCAGGCCTGGGATGCAAAAGATAACCTACAAAATTATCCCTGCATGGCCCCATGGGAGTCTGACAACCAATCAGAATACAAGCTCAGATTCAAAGCCCAACAGAGGGTATAAATATCTCTCTCTCTCTCTCTCTCTCTCTCTCTCTCTCCCCCCCCCCCCCTCCCTCCCTCCCTCCCTCTCTCTCTCTCTCCCTCCCCCTCTCTCTCTCCCTCCCCCATATGCTTTTTGGCCCAGGACCTCAAAACCATGTGGTCCTGTCCACCATTAAACCATCTTTTCAAGCCGTCTCCATGTTTCCAGTGTCTTTCTCCCCACTTGGAACTGAACCCAGATGGACATTTCTTCCAACAGCAACTTGATGAGGGGTGGACTTCAACTCCCAGAATTCCCTAGTCAGTCATGCTGGCTGGGGAATTCTGGGAGTTGAAGTCCATCCCTCTTCAAGTTGCCACAGTTGAGAAACCCTGGCATAGATATTTCAAAAGAGGCTTGCATCGTCACACTTTCTCTGCCATCTTGCTAGTTTTGACCCGCTTGGGGACATCTACGGCAAGATTGTCTGGAAAGACTTCAAGTTGGCAAACGGGCCATTTCCACCCTCTGGAGGGCCTCTGGGGGGGGGGGAAGGCTGTTTTCGCCCTTCCCAAGCTCCTAGAAAGGCTCTGGAGCCTGGGGAGAGAGAAAAACGGGCCTTCCCCACCACCATCCCGAGGCCCTCCGGAGATAGGAAACAGCCTGTTTCCCTAATTCCAATGGGCTCAAAAGGCCAAAAAATCAGCTGGCCGGCGCACGCATGCATGCCGGAGCTGAGCTCGCGTGCCCACCGATATGCCTACGCGTGCCACCTGTGGCACATGTGCCATAGGTTCGCCATCATGGCCCTATTCCATTCTGGACAAATGGCTCCTTAGTCTCTTCTTGAAAATCTCCAGCGATTGAGCACCCACAATTTCTGAAGGGAAGCCATTCCACTGATTAATTGTTCTCACTGTCAGGAAATTTCTCCTTAGTTCTAGCTTAGGTCGCTCCTTGATAGGTTTCCATCCGTTATTTCTTGTCCTCCCTTCAGGTGCTTTGGAAAAAAAAGGTTGACCTCCTCTTCTTTGTGGCAGCCTCTCAAATATTGGAAGACTCATATCATGTCATCTCCGGTAGTCTTCTCTTTGTTCAACTAGACATATCCAACATCGGCAGTAAATTAAATGGAGGAGTTACCCATTTCCAGCTGAATCGTAGGCTTTCCAGAGAACCAATTAACTGATGGGCAGGCTGGATCCGGGGATTGCCGTAGCCCTGATTTACTGCTAAAAACTCAGGAATGCCATCCAAAATGAGGCTTTCCCTCTTGGGCCATTTGGACCACAAAAGGCAACATCTCTGTGAGGTAAGCCGTTGCATAAAAGCTGGATTTTCTTTTTCTTTTTTAACAAAAGGATGAGTGTGCAATTCCATCGTCCAACACGTGCCAAATGAATTCAGGAAAAAAACCCAACCTATTCTCTACACAGAACGTGGTAGAACCAAAAAAATCCAGCTTTGGAAAAGTCAGCTTTTAAACCCAAGAACAGTGGTAGGTTTCAGTAAATTTTACTACCGGTTCTGTGGTTGTGGCCTGGTGGGCGTGGCATGGCAGGGGAAGGATACCATAAAATTTCCATTCCCACCCCACTCCAGGGGAAGGATACTGTAAAATCTCCATTCCTTCCCCAATCCAGGGGAAGGTTACTGCAAAATTCCCATTTCCTCCCAATCAGCTGGGACTCGGGAGGCAGAAAATAGATGGGGGCGGGGCCAGACAGAATTTTTACTAACGGTTCTCCAAAGTACTCAAAATTTCTGCTACTGGTTCTCCAGAACTGGTCAGAACCTGCTGAAACCCACCTCTGTCCAAGAAGCATCTTTTTGGTCTGGCCCAGGGATTGAGAAACCTTTGAGAAGTTTAGCACAGAACAAACCCGGATTAATAACTCTTTATTAGAAATATGGTGGAAACTGAATTACTGCAAGATGAACTTGGTAACAATTATAAATAAATCGCATTCCACTGTAGAAAGTTAGCACCCACCTCCCTCCTAGAAGAATGAAATATTTTGAGAAATATTAAAAAAGGTAGGATAAAATATTTCCCCTTAAAAGAGAAATAATAACCTTAAGGGAGACTGAAACTTAGAGCCTGAGCTCCTTCCCCACAGCAGATATTTTGTGTTCATTAAAAAAGACTGGGCCATCCTATCTACCAAACAAAAGATGTCAGCTCTAGGATGATGGGATTAAGACATGACCCTTCGGACATAATAGGATTAACCCACTACCATCTAACAGCAGAGCTCACTACATTGCCCAATCTCCTAAGGACATTGCATCACCCTCCAAACTTCAACCAAACTTAGCTCAGACAACCTATAGAGCCAGCTATGTCCCCTACAACAGCCAATAGAATACATGCTGCTGCACAGGAACAGGAAGCTCAAATGCAAAGCCCAAGAGAAGGTATAAAAAACCCTCACTCTCAACTCCATGTGGTTCTGCTTCATCATTAAACCATCTTTCTAATCAGCCTCCAGCCTCCATTTTGTCTCCAGTGCTTATCTCCTGGCTTGGAACTGGACTGGGATATTTCTTCCAACACCACAAAGGAACTCTTTATAATAGAGATGTGAGAGAAGAAAAATCTATTCTGGTTCCAAGCCAGGAGATAGGTGCTGGAAATAAAATGGAGGCTGATTGGAAAGGAGGACTCTGTTTATTAATGAGTAGAACCAACAACCAAGTAGTTCTGGGGCAGCTGACAAATTAGCTTGGTGAGAGCAAGGATTTTTATACAGTTTATAGTATGTTGTAATTCTGTAATTCTGAGGTTTGCTTTTATTATTTGATTGATGGTGGGTTAATCCTATTATGTCCTAAAAGTCCTGTCCTGTCCTTCTTAATCCCATCAACTGCAGCTGAAGGTGTTTTGTTTGTGAATAGATTGGCCCAGATTTCTTAATACATACCCATCTCTAAAGACTTCAGGTATTTGCTGGAGGCTGTTGGGGCTGCTTTCTGCCTTTGTTAAGATTTTTCTCCATATCTCTTATGGGGAAATATAATATTCTGCCTCTTGTAATATTCCCCAAAATATTTAATTCTTCTAGGAGGGATGGGGGGGCTTCCCACAGATGTGTAAGATTGTGTTCCCTCCAGTTCAAGGCTTTTTAATACTTTGCTTACGGATTCAACATTTGCAGAAATGTTGTACAGGTAGTTCTCGACTTGTAACCATTTGGTCAGTGACTATTCAAACGGTATTGAAAAAATTAAGCTCCATCCATGATAACACACACAAAAAAGCACAAGCTTCAATTACACTGCACAATTGGCTGCCATTTTGAATTATTGAATTACGCCCTACAGACATCCCCAGTGCATACAAAGAATCTGAACTACTAGTCCCATCAATCCTAGCTGAAACCAGCAATGGTGAAGGATGTAGGGAATTATAGTTCTGCAACATCTAGTTCTAAAATGAGAGCCCTCCTCCAGGTTAATTGACATCGAATTTCCAGATTGGATCTTGAGGTAGAAACCACATTTTAAGAAGGCCAAGTTAACTGCAGGTGATCTTTGACTTACGACCATAATTGAGCCCAAATTTTCTGTTGCTAAGGCGGTTAAGTGAGTCAACCATTTTGCATTGGTTGTTAAGCGGATCAGTGGAGCTGTTAAGCTGAATCATTAAGCGAATCTGGCTTCCCCCATTGACTTGTCAGTTTCTTTCCTTCCTTCTTTCTTTCTTTTCTTTCTTTCTTTCTTTCTTTCTTTCTTTCTTTCTTTCTTTCTTTCTCTTTCTTTTTTCTTTTTTTCCTTCTTTTTCTGTTTCTTTCTTTCTATTAGTTTCTTTGTTACTTTTTCTTTCTTTCTTTCTCATCAATTATTTATTTATTTATTTATTTATTTATGAATGAACGAATGAATGAATAAATGAAATTTATTTGCCAGTTACCCAGCACCTGGTGCTGCAATAGTAATAAGTATGAAAATTGATCATAAGTCACTTTGTTCAGTGCTACTATTAAATTTGAACAGTCATTAAACAAATGACTGTAAGTCAAGGATTACCTGTACTGGTGGTCCTTGACGTACGACTGCAATTGAGCCCAAAATTTGCTAAGTGAGACATTTGTTAAATGAATTTTGTCCCATTTTATGACCTTTCTTGCCATATTTGTTAAGTGAATCCCTGCAGTTGTTAAATTAGTCATATGGTTGTTAAGTGAATCTGGCTTCCCCATTGACTTTGCTTGTCAGAAAGTTGCAAAAAATGATCACATGACCCCAGGACACTGCAACCGTCATAAATATGAACCAGTTGCCAAGCATCTGAATTTTGATCACATAAACCACAGGGATGCTGCAATGGTAAGTGTGAAAAATGGTCATAAGTCACTTTTTTCAATGTTTTAATAACTTCGAACTGTCACTGAATGAAACTATTGTAAGTCAAGGAGCATGTCTTAATAAGAGATTGACAAGAAGCAAATTCAGCCTCCTGACTTTCCATCACAAGGAGAGAACAGAAAACAGGAATTGCTGTAATAATTAACATTTGAATCAGCCAAAGAAAAATTGCTGTGACAGCAGAGTTTATGACACATGCTGACAAGCCAGCCACTCATCAACAGGCTTCAGTGTTGGCTGACAGAAGCCTAAAACATCCCTTGTTTTACAGCCTGCCAATGATTGTCAAAGGAAAAATGTTACAAGACTGTCAGCTTTTTCCAATTTACCAGGCTTCCAATGAATTGGGACTTCAATTCCCAGAATTCCCAAAAGACCTGGTGATCCATCAAGTCTGACCTTTGAGGGTTTGTTTGTTTTTTTTAAAGGATAATGATGGACATGTGTTTATCATCCCAGGCATGTTTAAACTCAGTTTCTGATAATTGGCCCAAACCGGTTCTGCCCCCCCCCCCCCCCCCCCCCCCCCCCCCCCCCCCCCCCCCCCCCC
>WNWU01000013.1:20590783-20621631 GCA_012654045.1 Ptyas mucosa
TGGCCCAAACCGGTTCTGCCCCCCCCAACCCTGCCCCCCGCCCCCCCACCCCCCATGTTATTCTTACCTTTTATTTGGCCCCACCCCCAATCTATTGCTGCCTCCTGAGTCCCAGCTGATGGGCTATAAGGAAAAACTGTTTAAACTCTTGCCGCGGGGCTTCAAAGGGCCGCCCTACAGCTGATCAGTGGTAAAAGGCAGTTTGGTGGTAGACCGGTGCCTCCAAAAACAAATAAGTAGACCAATGCCTGCAAAAATAAATGGGTAGACCAGTGCTTGCAAAAATAAATGGGAAGACCAGTACAGCTCTGCAAGCAGTTAAAAGCCTGGTAGACCAGTACCTCTGCTAAATCCTAAAGAATTGTCACATGACCATCAAGCCACGCCCACAAAATAAGCCACGCCCACAGAACCAGTAATAAAAAATTCTAGAATCCACCCCTGCTCCCGTGTTCTTGACTTTTGCTTAATATTGAAAATACTGCCTTCTAGAACCTTATAGGTAACAGTAAAAGTATCCCTGTCCAGTTGTGTCCGACTTTAGGGGGTGCTGCTCATCTCTATTTCTTAGCCAAAAAGCCAGTATTGTTCAAAGACATTTTCATGGTCATGTGTCCAGCATGATTATAAGCCAAAGGCACATGGAACACTGTTACCTTCCCATCAAAGTGGTACCTATTTATCTACTCATATTTGCATGCTTTCAAACTGCTAGGTGATCAAGAGCTGCAGCAGGTGACAGGAGCTCACTCTGTTGCGCAGTCTCAAACCTGAGCTGTCAGTTTTCCAACTGACAAGCTCAGCATCTTTAATATATTTAAAGGTTCCAATATGTCACCCCTTTCCCTTCTGCTCTCCAGGTTGTACATATTCTGTTCCTCCAATCTCTCCTGATATGTTTTGTCCCTCAAACTTTGAACTATTTTTTGTTGACCGTCTCTGGACTCACTCAGTCTTATCCATATCTTTGTTTTAAGTGACGGTTCCAAAACCTTTTTTCTAAGTGAGGTCACCATCAGGATTTGTGCTAGTGAATTCCACAGATTCACTTAACAGCTGCAGTGATTCACTTAACAACGTGGCAAACAAGGTCATAAAATTGGGCAGGGCTCATTTAACAATCACCAGCCATGGAAATTTTAGGCCCAGTTCTGGTCATAAGTTGAGGACTACCTGTAGATATAAACCCAGGATGTGCCCTAAAACACCCTTGTGGTTGTTAGCACAAGAAACATTTTACAGATGAGAAATAATAAGTAAACACAAATGACTAACTGATCGTGATAGATGAGAATTTTGCCAAGGAAAATACAAAATAATTTTGTCAAGGGCAATGTAAAATAAAAAGAAGAGACGATCTGGTGACAGAAGTTTGCCAATGGTTTATGTATAATTAATAGCAAGCTTTAAAGTAGACCAAAGAATCTTTGGTCTTTCGAGCAGAGTTAAGACTGAGATTGAAACAAAACTGTGTAATAGATAGTCCTTGACTTATACCGCAATCGAGACCAAAATTTCTGTTGCTAAGCGAGACAGTTGTTAAATGAATTTTTGTCCCATTTTACGACCTTTTGTGGTTAAGTGAATCACTGCGGCTGTTAAGTTGGTAACACAGTTGTTAAGTGGATCTGGCTCCCCCATTGACTTTGCTTGACAGGTGGTCACAAAAGGGGATCACATGTCCCCAGGACACTGTAACTGTCATAAATATCAGTTGTCAAGCATCCGATTGTAAATCCCACGACCATGAGGATGCTGCAATGGTCATAAGTGTGAAAAATGGTCTCATAAGTCACTTTTTTCAGTGCCATTGTAACTTTGAACGGCCACTAAATGAACTGTTGTAAGTCGAGGACTGCTTGTACAAATGGTGAACACATTACTGCTAAAAGGCGTTTTCATTTTCAATCCCTTTCCTGCTTATGGAAATCCTCTTTTTTCTCTGCTGCTACATGCCAAGTCAACCTCATTATTGGGCTGCTCTACCATGACACCCAATATCTGATGCGTTTCAGACAGCTCAAAACTTACCAGCGTGTATATGAAGGCAGTATTTCTTGTACCAACACACACTGCTATATCTCTACTTAGAGGGAATTGCATTTTATTTATTTATGTTATTTCTGCGGCTGCACATAACTCACCAAAGCGACAGAGTTAGAAAATCAAACAACAGCAAACATCCAGAAGAGAAAAGTAGAATAAGTGAGGCCAACTATCGCATTCTAGATCTTTCATTTTTGGAGAGACTCATCAGAGGTGGTATTCAGCAGGTTCTAACCAGTTCTGGAGAACAGGTAGCGGAAATTTTGAGTAGTTTGGAGAACCGGTAGTAAAAATTCTGACTGGCCCTGCCCAGTGGTGAAATGTAAAATTTGTTACTACAGGTTCTGTGGGTGTGCTGGGGGGGGGGGGGAGTAATGTGACTGAGTCAGGGGTGGGTTCTAATTTTTTTACTACCGGTTCTGTGGGTGTGGCTTATTTTGTGGGTGTGGCTTGATGATCATGTGACACTTCTTTAGGATTTAGCAGAGGTACTGGTCTACCAGGCTTTTAACTGCTTGCAGAGCTGTACCGGTCTACCCATTTATTTTTGCAGGCACCAGTCTACTCATTTGTTTTCTTTTAACACTGATCAGCTGTAGGGCGGCCCTTTGAAACCCCCTGGCAAGAGTTTAAACAGTTTTTTTCTCTCTAGCCGATAACTGGGACTCAGGAGGCAGCAATAGATTGGGGGTGGGGCCAAATAAAAGGTAAGAATAATGCAGGGGGGGTGGCGGTGGGGCAGAACCGGTTCGGTGACATCATATCGTCTCCGCTACCGGCTCGGTGGAACCGGGCAGAACCGGGAGGAACCCACCACTGGACTGGGTGGGCGTGGCCAATTTTTAAATTTTTTTTTTTACTTTTAAAACCATTTTTTCTAAACCTCTTCGGCCGAAGAGGCTGTTAAAAAATGCTTTTAAAAGCCTTTGAGATCCCAACTGAGTTGCCTAATTGACAGAGGCTTTTTTCTCTTTTAAAAACATTTTTTCTACAACCTCTTTGGCCGAAGAGGTTGTAGAAAAAAATGCTTTTAAAAGCCTCTGACGATCCCAGCTGAGCCGCGCGATCATCAGAGGCTTTTTTTTTTTACTTTTAAAAGCATTTTTTCTGTGGAAGAGGTTGTAGAAAAAAGGCTTTTTAAAATAAAAAAAAAAGCCTCTGATGATTGCGCGGCTCAGCTGGGCATGGGGGGGGGGCAGGGATGTTTGCTACTGGTTCTCCGAACTACCCGCTACCATTGCTACCGGATCGGGCGATCTGGTCCAAACTGAGAGCATTTCACTTCTGGCCCTGCCCCCATCTATTCTCTGCCTCCCGAGTCCCAGCTGATCAGGAGGAAATGGGGATTTTGCAGTAACCTTCCCCTGGAGTGGGGTCGGAATGGAGATTTTGCAGTATCCTTCCCCTGGAGTGGGGAGGGAATGGAGATTTTATAGTATCCTTCCCCTGCCACACCCACCAAGTCACACCCCGCCCACCAAGCCAAGCCCACAGAACCTGTAGTTTAAAAAAATTGAATCCTACCACTGAGGCTCATCCCACCTTCTGGCCGAAGGCCTGGGCGAAGAAAAAGGTTTTCTGTATCTTAAGGATGGCCATTAGGATTGGGACCAGTAGGATTGAGCACCGAAGGTTCCCACTGTATTTGCTTTTCTTAGCACCTGCATCACACTGCTGGCTCTAATTTAAGATTTAGTTTAGATCCTTTTATACGGAGTCCTCAACTTAAGACCATAACAAGGACCAGAAAATTCATCATTAAGTAGTACACTTGGTAAGTGACGCATCATGCGAGCATACCCAATTTTATCAATCTTTTTTTTTTTTTACCGCCCTTGTTGTAACAAATCACTGTGGTCATTTGTGGTAAGCCATCACGTGACTTGCAAGGTTTCCTGCTGGCTTCCCCACTGGTATTTTGGTTATCGGGAATCAGCTGGGAAGGTGGTCACAAAGGATCACATGAACGTAGGATGCTGCAACTGTCATAAATTTGGATTTTAAATTGATTGATTTTAAACTGTGGATTTTAAATTGATTGTCTTATGTAGTTTTATTTTTATTGTTTTCATTGTTTTAATTTCTGTAAGCCGCCCCGAGTCCTTCGGGAGGAGGGCGCCATATAAGTATAATAAAATAAAATAAAATAAATAAATAAATAATAAATGTACAATGGCTGTCAAACACCCGAATCACAATCATGGGACTCTTGGGATACTATGATGTTAAGTGCAAGGACCAGTCATCAGTAACATTTTTCAGTGCTGCCGAACTTGAAATGGTCACTAAATGGTCATTAAGCGAGGACTACCTATACGTATACTACAAACATACGACCACAATTGAGCCCAAAATTTATGTTGTTAGATATTTGTTAAGTGAGTTTTGCCCCATTTTACGACTTTTCTTGCCACATTTGTTAAGTGAATCACTGCAGTTGCTAATAACCATGTTATTAAATATGGTTGTTAAGTGAATCCGCCTTCCCCATTGTGTCAAAAGGTCACAAAAGGCGATTACATAACTCCTGGACACTGCAACGGTCATAAATGTGAGTCAGTTGTGAAGCATTCAAATGTGAATCATGTGACCCTGAGGATGCTAAAACAGTTTTAAGTGTGAAAAACAGTCATTTTTTTCAGTGATGTTGTAACTTTGAATGGTCGTATGTTCGTAGTACCCATATAGTACACTAAATGAACTGTTGTAAGTCGAGGAGTACCTGTATTCCCCTTCCTATACTTGTTCCTTACATTTTTTCTGGGAGATTAAGATCTTTTTGAATCTTCTCTTTCTCTTCTAAAGTATTTGCCACTCCTCTCAACTTGGTGTCGTCTGCAAACTCCCCTTGCCTCTCTCTTTCAAATCATGGATAAAACTGATTTCCCTTCCCAAGGATTGGAGCCTTGTGATGGGAGATGCCTAGAATTTCTCTTAAATAAAGTGATGTTTGTTGCTCATATAAATTCTGTCCTTTATCATCTACAGCTGCTGCAAAACAGGGATTGGAAAACTTGGGAGGCCAGTTTTTAGCTCTATGTTTGCCTTTGTTTGCATGCTGGAACAAGGGCACTGTTAGGAACTCAGTTTCACATTTTGATTATTTTTCACTATCGTATCTTCCTCCTCCCCTCCCTTAATAAAGACAAATTATTTTGTGCACATATATTTAGAACCGTAGCTATTTGGATACTCTTTTAGTGAATGAGTCAGGTGCCGTGTAAACGTATTTATAGAAACATGTAGTAAATCTAACATCTGTCTCTTTCGTACTATATCCCTATCTCCTAGGCTGCCTTTCAATATTAGAATTAGTTCAGTCCCATGCCCTAATCCAGAACCGCTTCAAAAAAGTTTGAGTGGATAGAACTTCTTCAAAAGATGCCATACCTTTTAATGCTTTTTTTCCCTCCTTCTCTCCCATTAAAATAGAGTTTATTTATGTGGCCTGCATTTAATCAATGTCATAAAAGTTTAATCACATCTAAAGTCTGATTTTTTTCTCCTCTAGGCCCATAGTCATCTTTTTAGCATATTTCCCAAGACAATATGAACCTTGAGCAAAAAAATTTTTTTTCTTTCCTCTGAATGTTTAAATGTAAATCTGATGCAACTTTACACAGGCCTGGCCCATCTCCCTTCCTTTTCTTCATGGGGTTCTGGAAACTGGTAACAAGTTAAGCCTTTCCTATTAGCAAGATATTCAAGAAATACATTTTGTCATTTGTGAGACAGGCAGCTATATAAATTTGATAAATAAACTATTTTATGGTTATGTGGATTTTTACAGTGAACATTTTTTTTAAAAAAAGGTACCACAGTTACTTTCTGCTAATGTTTGATTGTTTGATTGTTAGATGGTTGAGGCTTTTCTAAGCTTTATAGTTCTTGTTTTCTCTTATTTGTTACTCATAAACTCTTTTCGAAATTCAGGTTGAAAATAAATTCGGCAAACAGTTGCACTCTTTTCCTTTCTCCCTCTGCTAGAGGTATCCGAAGGACAGAAAGCGATGATTTTGATTTAACTTTACAATGGTTGAGTAAAAATACTAATAATTTCCCAATACGTTCATAACGATGGGGAAAGCGCACTTTTCTTCAACGCAGAAAAGAAAAGCTGGCACAAACACCCTTTCAATCCATTCTCCCACGTTCCCCCTCTCCTTACAAACTCGTCTAACTTTATCCCTCATCCAAATCATGGATTGCTGTTGTTTTTTTCCCCACCTACGAATCTCAATCAACCTGTCGTTCCAATTCCAGCGCTTTTTAATTCCCTAACCGAGTTACGCTGGGCTTCCTCCTCCTAAATAAAATAGGCGTTCAAGATTACACACCATACGGCACGTAATCATAAAAAAAAAAAAGAAAGAAAAAGCCGCTCATACAGGATCTTTAGCTTTTGATTTCTATATTCTTATTTTATTTCTATTTTTTTGCACTCTTCGTCTCCCAATGGGGGCTTTTGCAACTGCTGATCAACGCAACAGGTCGTCTCTTTTTTCTTTTTTTTTAACCCCCTCTGGCGCGGGGCTGCTGCTGGTGGTGGTGGTGAAAAGCCAAGCTCTCTACCTGTTGCAATCCTGCCTGTGTGGGGATTTGCACGCATGTAGCTGTTTTAAAAGGATCAGAGAGATCACTTCCCGCACCCCCACCACCCTAAAAAAAAGATAAAACTGGTTGATCCCAGTTTTGATTTTTGCAAAAAATTTGCAAAATTTAACTAAGCACCCATTTTCCTTGGCTGGCCAAATATATATATGTGGCCAGCCAAGGAATATATCTATATCTATATCTATATCTATATATCTATATCTATATCTATTTGGCCAGCCAAGGAAAGTGGGTGCTTTTAGATAGATAGATAGATAGATAGATATTGATTTTTTTATATATAATTATATATATATATAATTTATATGATTTATATGGTGTGTATATATATATATATATATATATATACACACACACACACACACACACACAAGCGCACCCGGCTTTTCGCACAGCACACAAGGCAACCCACCCGGCTTGCACGCTCCAAACCCAACCCCACCCCTCCTCCCTCTCTCTCTCTCTCTCTCTCTCCCCCCCCTCCCCTCCCCTCCCCTCCCCTCCCCAATCGGTTCTGCAATTTCCTCGTGGCATTATGGGACGAAACAAGATGTAGGCCGAGAAGAGCGAGAGGAGAATGCTACGTCGCCGTGGGACGAGGCTTTGCGGCAACCAATCGGGGCGCGGCGTGGCTGAGCCACTGCAAGGGGTGGGACGGCTATTTCAGCGCTTGGGGGCGGGGGGTGGGGGGAGAGAGAGAGGGCAGCTCGCCAGAGGAGGCTTGCTGGGGGAAAGGAGCGGAGGGCGTCGACGCTGCTGCTGCTGCTGTTGTACTGCGAGCCACCCCCCCTCCCTTCTCTTCTTCCATTGCCGCCGCCAGCGCGCTGTTGCAAGCGAGCGAGCGAGCGAGAGAGACGCCGCGCTCCCAGAGTCCAGACGCCTCCTTGGCTCGGCTGGCCGGCCGCTGCGTTGCTCCCGTTTGGCACCCCGGGGGCCGGAGAAGCCGAGAAGCCGGTGGGAGGTGGTGGAGAAAGGCGCGGGGGCGCCTTTGCAAACCTTGCTGCCGTTGCAGGGACGGACGGACGGAGGGACGCCGGCCAAGGGGCTGCCGTCGTCGTCGTTGACGCGGGTTTCCGAGGCGAACCACTATTGAAGGGTAAGCTGGGGGGGGGGGGGGGGGGGGAGCGGGGTGGGGGGTTGTGGTGTTTGTGTGTGGGGGCGCAAGGCGGGGCGAACGAGGGGGGGGGGGGGGGGGGGGGGGGGGGCGGGAAGGCGACCGGCTTGTGTGTTTGTTGTATGTGTGTGTGCGCGCACAACTCGGGGGACTCCCCCGGGCGTCTTTGCAATGCATGTATGCATGCATGGCGTTTGCATGGAGAGTAAGGAGGAGAGGATCGGGTTGAGTGGAAGGTGGAAGATTTGGGGTGGGGGTGGGGGAAGGAATTTAGCCCTGGGATGGTGGGGGCAGCTTCAAAGCGATGCTCCTGTGACTATCATTAAGCGTTGTACCTTATGATTCTTGACGAACGTACCTCGGCTTTTTATGTGCACTGAGAGTTTATGCACCGAAGACAAATTCCTTGTGTGTCCAATCACACTTGGCCAATAAAAAAACCGCTATTTTATTCTATTCTATTCTATCCCAGCCCGGGCTTGGCTAGGAGATGCCGGCGGGGTTTTTAACTGCGCTCTGCGCGCGTTTTGTTTTGGTCCACGCCCCTCGCTTGCCCCCCCCTTTCCCTCCCTCCCCAAAAGCCCCCCCTCCTCCTCCGTAACTTGGGGGGGTGGTTGCTGGGAAATAGAGCTTCCCCCCCAGTAAAGGAGGCGGCTCTCTTTCCCAGGGGGGGCAGCCGACGCCCGCCTCCCCCGGGGGGAGGGCTTCCAAAGCTTGCCGCTCCCCATCCACTTGGGCTTACCTGAGGAGATATTTGGGGGGGGGGGTCGTTGGCTTTGGGTGGTCTCTGCAGGGTTGGGGGTAGTATAGTAGAGGCTCTGTTTTTGGGGGAGGGGGGGAAGCCCGCAAGTCCTGCTACACAGGACACCTACCTACTTACCTACCTACCTTGCAACTCTCCTGGCTTTGATGCTTGGATTCCACACCTGTCGTTTTTTAATATACCTGTGGTCTTAAATCTGCCTGTCAACTTGGACCTACCTTGGCCCATAAGTCTGTGACTTTTATTAATGGATGTTATGTGGGAAGACCGGTCCCTTTCTGACTTTTCTGACCCCCCCACCCCGCTTTTCCCACTGCATGGGGAAGAGCCTTGGTAGTACAGTGGACTAAAGTGCACTGTTATTAACACCAGCTGCCTGCAATTACTGCAAGTTCGAATCTCACCAGGCTCAAGGTTGACTCAGCCTTCCATCCTTTCTAAGGTAGGTAAATTGAGGACCCAGATTGTGGGGGCAATAAGCTGACTTTGTATAAATATACAAAAGTATGAAGGCTATTGCTTAGCGCATTGTAAGCCGCCCTGAGTCTCCGGAGAAGGGCGGCATATAAATCAAATTTTTTAAAAAATGGAGGGGGGTGTGTGGATAGATGGGTACCACTCTGATCTGAATCCTGTCCATTCTGATCTGCATTCTCCTGGGCTTCCTCCAACCTTCCCGTTGGCCTGTTAGAGGAATCTTAGCTCCCCCCTTTTTGGGGGGGGTTAAACAGTTTAATCAGCTTTGGGGGGGCAGGGAGAAAATCGAGTGGGGGGGTTCTCCTTGCAAGGAGGGAGGTTTGATACGACTGTCTGGCTTTTATAATATCGAAGGGCAGATTAAAAAAAAGAGAGAAAATCCATAGAGGTGGTCTCAGAAAATTGCCTTGTCATGTGGGAAAAGGTAGAGTAACATGACCTGAAATGATGGTGTGTGTGTGTGTGTGGCTGAGGGATGGCGGGTTCTCGGTTTGCTGGCTTTTAACCTTGTTTCTCCTTTGCAATCCAATGCCTTTATCCCCGTGGACATTTGAGTGAGGAAGCCAAGCGGCTGGATTCTTCTAGAGTCAGTGGCTTTGAAATGGGAGGGGGTGGCTTTTCTTTTCTTTTCTCTTTTCTCTTTTTTTTTTTGGCCAAGGTTTTATCATCAGCCAGAACTGTCTTCTCCTAGCCTGCAGGTGGAGTTTCTCTTGGATTGGATCCAAGAAAAGAAGGGGGGGCATTGGAACATTCAAATATATCCCCCCCCCCAAAAAAAGCTGCAAGTGAGGGAACTTCCTTTGTGCAGCCCCATAAGTGTCTGGGTTGTCTTTTGGGTGAGAAAGGCCCTCCCTCCCCCTCCCAAAATGAGTGACTGCAACCTGCACAAGGATACATGGATAATAGTACAATGCACCTCTCCCAAGTAACTTTTAGAGGTGAGGGGGAAAGGAATCTTTTCCTTATAGGATACATCATCTTTTAAATAGCACTTGTGGTTATAATTAGGACTATAATGGCGAACGGTTTCTTCTCTAGGGTGCGAAGGGGATCCTGATTAATAGCTCATCCCTGTTATTGGGGAGGGGGAGGTTGTCTCAAGATCAGCTTATCAAAAGAACAGACGATCTTATTTTCATCCACTTTTTGGTGGTGGGAGTTCGAAACAACCCCTGGTTGTCTCCTTCCTCTGCATTCCTTTTTTTTTTTTTTTTTTTTTTGCACAGATGGCAGTGACTGCACATATTATTGTGCTGTGTCAGCCTTCTCCCAATCTTGGGGCGCTTCAGGTATTTGGATGCTTCAGCAGCTGCCATCCCTTTCAGCGGTGGCTGCTGGGTGTGGATCCTGGAAACTGAAATCCACGGTCTGTAATAAGCACGTCCACATGGAAGATTTGCCTGCTAATAATCCTCATTGTGATGGGTGCACCTTGTCCGATTTGGGTGGTGTAATCATGGCAGGAAGCGGATGAAAATGGCCAAAATAAATAAATAAATAACATTTTCTCTCCTGATCCAGTTTTAGGTCACAAATGCGCCTTAAGATGGATAACTTGATCTTGCTTTAAAGTCATAGTGGCTAACGCTGGTGGACAGATTGATGTGGGTATCTCAGAAGAGGGAACTGCTTGTCCAACCTGATTTTGAGCTGGAATAAGCCAACATAATGCTTATTCCCCCCCAAAAGAGTAACAGCGGAAGTTTAGAGGTAGAATGTATGTTGGGAATGTACCAGGTGATGGATAATTACTCCCCATTTATAACTCTCCTGTCTAGCATGGGAGAACACCTGCTACCTTCAGATTTGCTTGCTGAAGCGGCCAATGAGAGCCTGAGGATTACAGGTACTCCTCAATTTACAACCACCATTGGGACCAAAATTTCTGTTGCTATGTGAGGTGATTGTTAAGTGAGTCATGATGGATTTTTTTTTGACTTGTCATGGTTTTTAAAGGAACCTTCAGTTAAGTCAGTCGTGCTGTTGATAAGGGAAGCCGGCTTCCCTCATTGACTTGGCATGTTGGAAGCTGGCTAGGAAGGAAAGGAGGTCCCAAATGGTAATCACATGATCCCAGGATGCTGCAACCATTGTAAATACCATGCAGGTTGCAGAGCACCTGTCCAGGGTGCTGAGATGGTCGTAAGTGTGAGGATTAGCTGTAAGTTAATTTCAGTGCTGTTGCTACTTCAGCTGCTAAACAAATGGTTGTAAGTCAAGGACTGCCTGTAGCATTGAAATACTGTAGTATATTGGGAATTTCCCGTTATATGGTTAAAGATGCTCATTTTATAGAGTGCTTTTTTACTGTTAGTAAACCTTTCCTGTGAGAAGGCCCTCTGTTGAGCCCACTGGGTAAAATCGCTGAAAAATGAGGCCAAACAACATCTACTGAAAAAATAGCTCTTTAAAAAAAAAAACCCATGAAAATGCCAGTCAGTGGAAGGCTTGCAGTGAATGTAGCATCTCTTGATGCTTGCATACAATTAGCTTATTTTATGATGTGCAAATGCAAAAATTCAACCTTGAAATGGAATCATAATCAACATTTTGGAGAATGAGAACCTTGGCATGGCTGTTAATGCGATGGGCCCCTCTCTCCTCTTCATGAATAGTTCTAGTTCATGGCTTCAGATCCTTTTTTGGGGTCCCTGCCAAAATGTAAAATTTGCTTAGAATTTGCTGTCTCTTCCACAAAGGGCCTCTCATTCTCAGCATGCTGGCTTCCATTGCCCGACAGAAAGAACTGGGTATCTAGCTGTGGGTGGGTGGGTGGTAAAAATATTGAAATGGGCCATTCCTGGATAGTTCCAGAATGCCAAGTGACTTTGTAATGAGATTAAAAGGCTAGTGAGACTTGCTTTCAAGGGACAGCGCGCTCCGCGTTATGCAAAACGGGGAAGTGCTAGTGTGTGCTCCCATTAGAAACACTGCCACTCTTTACTTGACAATTCATTTTGCATATTCGTAGTTTAGGAAAATTGCAGGCCAGAACATGGATTCTGTTCTTTAACAGAAAACAATATATTTGTAGGGCTGAGTAACACTGCACTAAGCCATAATTGGCAATCCAGTGGGGAATTTTTTTTCCAGGAAAAAAAAATAAGTCTTTTTCCTTTATTTACTACAAGGGAGTGGCAGATATTTATAGCTGCTTTGCAAATTAGCTTGGTGCTTTTTTTAAAAAAAAAACAAGATGGTTCCATTAAACCTATTGAAAACCTTACTCAATTGTACTATTGATCATTAAAGGGGAGATAAAACATGCTTTATTAATGAGCTGCTGCCAAAATTCAGCAGCTGATCTTCAGGGACTGCAAAAAGGACATTGCACTGCTGACACAAACTGGTATCATCCATAATGGTTGTGTTAAGATAACATGCCTTGGCAGAACTGAATCACGTACCTAGAGGACAAATAACAGGCAATTTTCTCTTCATATTATTGGAGAATTAAAGGTGATCTCGCAGAAAGTTATAAATGGGTAACAAGGGCAGAATTCTTTTTGGAGACACCCTAGTTCCATTTCCATCCTTTAAAGGCCGCTCAAATTGTGCCACTGAAATGAGGGAAAAACTGGCTGAACTTTTGATGTGGACTTATCTCCCATTCCCCTCTTGATTTTTGAGTGGGACTAAAATCACACAGCTGAAAAGAGACTTTTATCTTGCCTTTTATTACTTTTATAAACTACTCAAGGTAGAAAACCTATCTAATAGTCCTATTTTCCCCACAACAACCCTCTTGAGGTAGGTAGGGCTGAGAAAGACTAGCCCAAAGTCACCCAGCTGGCTTTCATGCCTAAATTGGGACTAGAATTCACTGTCTCCTGGTGATTGGTCCAAAGTCACCAGGTCAGCTTTCATGCCTAAGATGAAACTCAAACTCAAAGCTGGTTTCTAACCTGGTGACTTAACACTTAACCCCAAGATCAAACTGGCTGCATATTTTAACACTGGCACTTAGGTAATATTGTCTCAGGATGCAAGAAGAAAGAAAAAAAGTTTAGTCTATAGAGACAGCTGTTGTATCTTAATACTATAAAGTGGCCTTGAGAGAGACAAGTGCTGTGGCATCTTCTCTAGAAATGCTGTTCTCCAGCTGTGTTGGGACCATAAGTTCTCACACATCTGGAAGAGATCGGTAATCTAGATGAGAGGGTGTTGGAATTTGTGGTATTTTAATATTTTAGAGTATTTTTCTTTGGTTAGAAAACTAGAGTGTTACTTCTGTGGCTTTTGCTTTACTTGCCCATTGAATATGTGTTTTAGATCAGGGGTCTCCAACCTTGGCAATTCTAAGACTTGTGGACTTCAACTCCCAGAGATGTACCAATGAGCCAGCAAAGGAATTCTGGAAGTTGAAGTCCACAAGTCTTAGAGATGCCACGGTTGGAGAGCCCTGGTTTAGAGCATGTTTAAATGGTCTAAATGGGCATGGCTTTCACTAAGAATTCTGGGAACCGTAGTTTGGTGGAGTTGCTTGCCACCACTCAATACAAATTCATAACTACTTCCTCTGTAAGTGTAGTGTAGAGCAGGGGTGGGCGATTAATTTTTCCAAGGGGCCACATGAGAAACTGGGACTGTTGGGGTGGGCCAACCCCAATGCCGCCCTGCCCACTACCACTGCTGTCCCAACCCACTCCTGATGCTTTACTGCTTCCTCACCACCAAGTCTGCTGACACCCTGCTCACTGCCACCGATGCTGTAGTCCGGATGTGGCCCACAGGCCGTAAAATACTTAGATCTGGCCTAGAGGACACAGGGTGTGCCATAACTGGCAGAGAATATTGATATCGTGTGGACCAGTAAGACAAAAGACAAATCTTTTGCTTAACTCCTGCTTCCTCCTTTATTTATTTATTGTATTATTTATTTATTTATTGTATTTAAATTTGTATACCACCCTTCTCCTACTGGACTCAGGGCGGTGCACAGCCAGAAATAAAAAACATTCCAATACAAAATTTAAAAGAATTATAAACTTTGGCCGAAAATTTAAAAAACCTCCCAACTAAAACCCATTAGGCAATTAAAAATCTAATATCTCAAAAGGGGGTGGGGGTTTACGCCAGCCCTGCTTGATGGAAAAGAAAAGTTTTTAGGACACGGCGAAAAGCCCGGAGATCTGGTATCCTCCGTATCTCCGGGGGCAGATGCTGCCACAGAGAAGGCCCTCCCCCTGGGGGTTGCCAGCCAACACTGCCTGGCTGACGGCACCCTGAGGAGCCCCTCTCTGTGGGAGCGTACTGGGCGGTGGGAGGCTATTGGCGGCAGAAGGCGGTCCCTCAAATACCCAGGTCCGATGCCATGGAGCACTTTGATGGAATTCTTCATCTGTCGTGTTGAGAATACCGTAAGTAGGAAACGTCCTTCATGAAGCTACCATCTCATTCACAGCCTTGAGACTTGGCAACTTTTAAGACTTGTGGGTTTCAACTCCCAGAATTCTTTATCCATACCATGCTGGCTGAGGAATTCTGGGAGTTGAAGTCCACAAGTCTTAATCTCGCCAAGTTTGAAGACCCCGAATCTAGTTTCTATGGATCTGCTTTTCAAAGCTGCAATGTCAATGTGTTTTTTTTGTTTTTTTTTAATTTGATTTATATGCCGCCCTTCTCCGGAGACTCAGGGCGGCTTACAGTGCGTTAAGCAATAAGCAATAGCCTTCATACTTTTGTATATTTATACAAAGTCAGCTTATTGCCCCCACAATCTGGGTCCTCATTTTACCCACCTTAGAAAGGATGGAAGGCTGAGTCAACCTTGAGCCTGGTGGGATTCGAACTTGCAGTAATTGCAAGCAGCAGATGTTAATAGATGTTAATAACAGGGTGCTTTAAACCACTGTACTACAGGCTCTGTATTGTGTTGGGACAGGGGAGAAAGTACCAATTCCATGGATCAAATCCTTCCCCATGTCTGCTGCTTAGGCAGCTGAGTAGAAAGCTACTGTTTTAATAAGTGTAGATACATAACTATTGGTGTCTCTTAACAGCTACTCTGGAACAAATTTTGTGCACCACCAAGTCATTTCAGTAGGCAACAGCTATGCAACTTAAGCCTTTGGAATTCTAGCTTTTTAGTAAATCCTGGTGAAATTTCACACACAACATGCCTCACCATCCTTGTAAGCAGCTGAACATCAAGTCCTGTTAGTTTATGCAGTGCATTAGCACTTTGCTTTATCCATTGAAAGGTAAGAAGTAGGAAGATCTCTGCCCCAAGCAGCTTTTATTCGTATTTTGTGCTGCAGAGGGAAATAGAAATAAGAGTAAATGGGAAAATATTTGTCTCTCATTGGTACATCTTTTAAGCTCAGATTTAATGAAGAATATAAATTCATGGCCTGGAGGTTTGAAGCAAAGTGCTGGCATTACATAGAAGGTTGTTAAGTTCATATATATATATATATGGTAAAGGTTCCCCTCGCACATATGTGCTAGTTGTTCCCAACTCTAGGGGGCGGTGCTCATCTCCGTTTCAAAGCCAAAGAGCCAGCGCTGTCCAAAGACGTCTCCGTGGTCATGTGGCTGGCATGACTAAACACCAAAGGCGCACGGAACGCTGTTCCCTTCCCACCAAAGGTGGTCCCTATTTTTCTACTTGCATTTTTTTACATGCTTTCGAACTGCTAGGCTGGCAGAAGCTGGGACAAGTAACGGGAGCTCACCCCGTTACGCGGCACTAGGGATTCGAACCACTGAACTGCCAACCTTTCAAGCTCAGCGTCTTAGCCACTGAGCCACCGTGACCCACAAGTCATATATAATCCTGCCGTTAATTCAGGGCTTAGGACTTCCTACATAGTGCTCCCTCCTCCTGTTTCCCCATATTCACTAGGGAATGGGCATGGCCATTGTACTGTTTCAACAATACCTTAGTAAAGATATTCCAATCTGGTCTAATGGTTAAGGTATCAGGCTAGAAAGCAAGATACTGTGACTTCTGTCACACACATACTCAGCCCAATCAAAGAGTTGTGGTGGTGAGGAAAACAGGAGGAAAATGTGTTGGGTATCTTCACCACTTTGAGTTATTTATAAAAGTAATAAAGGCAGGAAATAAGTGAACAAACCACTAAATGGAATTGGATGAGTAGAGATCTGTTAAAAGGAGGTGGACATAAAAGGAAAACGTTGGAGTAGACAGGGCTTCTGGCTTCTGAACTAGATAAGAATTTAGATTAAAGGGTTGATAGAGAAACAGTCATCATCTTAAAAGTGTTTACAAACTAGAAAGGGGCGAAAAATTGATTCTTAAAACATACATCAGCTTTGTAGAAAATTGGGTTCAGCTATGCAGAACGAAGTTTTGCGGTTCAGTTCATAAGCTGCATTTATCACAAGACGATAAATAACTTTAGAGATCACAGTGGCTAGATTTGGATAGCATTCTTAAAACCATGGTAAATCATGGTTAGGGATAGCGGCCAGCAGTCTTTTCAGCCTCAGGAGTAGTCCTTGCCGCCCCTTGGGGGTGATTCACTAGCATTCTAGTGTTTTGGGGTAATAATATATTTGCTACTTTATGGTAAATGTTATTTTACAGAGCATACACAATTCTAGGGTAAAATGAGACTTGCTAGTCTTACCTGTCTGGATTTTGAGGGTTTAATGCTTGGGTGTAATGCTTGCCTTACAACCATTGAAGTTACAACATTGAAAACAGTTACAGCGGATTCTCCCACTTAGGCTGTTGTACCATCCCTGTGGTCATCTGATCAAAATTCGGGTCATTGTCTATTTATGATGGTTGCAGCATTCCAGGTCATGCGGTCGCCATGTACAACCCTTCCCAGCTGACTCCGGACAAGCAAAGTCAATGGAGGAAGCTGGATTTGCTTAAACTATTTGCATGATTCACTAAACAACCAATTAAGGAGAATATTTGTAGCTCAGGGTTGAAATGAGAGGTCCTTGAAGCTCTCTGAGCTTGGTTGTTTTCTTGCAGACGTTTCATTACCCAAACTGATGATGTTACCTAGTTAGGTAATGAAACATCTGCAAGAAAGCAACCAAGCTTGGAGAGTAGCAAGGAGCCCTCACTTAACCAACTACAGTGATTCTTTTAACATCTGCCTTGTTTAGCAATGGAGATTCTAACCCTAATTAAGTGGAGGACTAGCTATAATTACTAATACGTGCCTGGATATGTGAGCAATCTTTTTTATGGCTTAATTAGTGCTTGTAGGTCAACTTGAACACTGGATAATAGAATTATTAGAATAGAATAATAGAATAATTGTCCAAACTAGTATGGGAATCTCCAAGCAGGACAAATTGTCCTCCAAGCAGGACAATAGTTTGGACAATTGATAGTCTTAAGTCTTTGCATATCACAACCTTGACTTGCTTCAGATATTAATAGCTCTGGCTGAAAGTTAGAATTGATAAAAGGGAGGCATAGTCTGTGTATGTGTGAGTCTCCGGGCAGTGCAGCAAACTTTTTTTATTTATATACAACATTTTCTGGCCTTTCTTCTAATCTGAGAGCCACCATAGTTACTTGCAGGGGAAGTTAAAGCCAACACATGTCACCATGTAAATGGACACAACTTGCATCAGAGGTGCCTCGTGTTAACACTTGCATAGAGACGTTATGGTGCATGTATTATTTCATATTGCTTATTTCAGATACTTAACATAAATAAGCATTGCATGGATTTCAGGCTAAATAAGTGTCTGCTTTGGTTTTCTTGACAATCTTTTTGCAAATCATCTGATAGGTCCCAACAGGCTAGCTGTGGTGTCAAATTGGAGATTTCTCTCTGCAGTGAAATTTTAGTTTGTTTCAACCATTGTTCTTTGAAGTGCTGTGTTGGCACATTGGATTAAGCCTCCTCTAGATTTACAACCACAGTGATTCAGTATATGTACATGCTAAGCCAAAACCATATTACTGATTAATGCAATGAGAAGGGCCCCCCCCCTCACTTGAATTACCAATACATTAGTATGAATCAATATTAAGTATGAATTAATTGTGGTTTGTTCACCCATAATGAACTGGTTCACACATCACGGCATAATGTAATTTGGTTTTAATATGGTAGATATGAACGATATCGCCATTCAGGTGAGTTCCCAGAATTCCTAAATAACAGGTGAGAATTTCAACAGGAGGACTCACCACAGTTAAATCTAAAGCAGGGGTCTCCAACCTTGGCAACTTTAAGAGTTGTGGACTTCAACTCCCAGAGTTCCTGGGAGTTGAAGTCCACAAGTCTTAAAGTTGCCAAGGTTGGAGACCCCTGATCTAAAGTACAGGTAGTCTTCAGTTTACAACTGGACTAGGAACTAGGAATTCATTAAGCATGGACATTAAGTGAAAAATCATGTGACCACACCCTATTCTACAAACTTTTTTGCTGTATGTCTGTGGCGAGTCTCAGTCATCCAGGTCATGGTTGTCCCAAAGGTGCTTTTTTTTTCAGGAGGCAACTGGACTTTCTGGTTTTTCTTGGAAGATGTTTCGCTTCTCATCCAAGAAGCATCTTCAGCTCTGACTGGATGGTGGGGAATGGAAGGATTTATATTCCTTGCAGACAGCTGGTCATTTGGTTGAACAAACGCATTAGGACAAGATTCAGCAGTCCATCTGCATTTAAAAGACAAAGGCCACTCTTTTGAGGACAGCAAAGTCCATATTTTGGACAGAGAAGACCTCTGGTTTGAAAGAGGGTGTCAAAGAGGCCATCTATGTCAGCCCTCTCTCAACAGAGGGGGAGAGAGATGACAGCATCTGTCTCCAGTCTACAACACTTTCAGCAATTCCAAGAAAGCTGCTCACCCATTTGTACCACTCAGGTGACCCTGAAGACACAGATAAACCACCAGGTGGTCTTAAGGACTCACTAAAAGAATGCAAATGACCAGCTGTCTGCAAGGAGTATGAATCCTTCCATTCCCCACCTTTGGGGACTTTTTTGTGCTGTACTCATTACCATAGTCATTGAGATACATAGTGATTATGACTTGTGACCTTCCTTGCTCATTCTAGGTGGATTAGTGACTCCTTAAATTTGTGAAGATGCCTGTGTGCTTGTGAGAAATAGCTCCTGTGTTTAGTGGGGTTGAATTCCCCAGTAACATCTGAGAATGATGGATATTCTTTCAGAGATATGGAATTTCCTGCTTCCTCTGTGGAATAGCTGTAGTTAATGAGCGGTGTAACTTCCTGCTTCCTCTGTGGAATTACCTGTACTTATCCATCCTTAACCTTCAACAGATAATAAAGCAAGGCTGCATGTTTTGGGTGCTTTTTTGAAAATGACACCTGGGATAGATTTGACTCTGACTTGGTCTTCATCTCCTCCTGTATCTTCCCACAGGTCCATCATGTCTGACAGAAAGGCTGTGATCAAAAATGCTGACATGTCCGAGGACATGCAGCAGGATGCTGTTGATTGTGCTACGCAGGCCATGGAGAAGTATAATATAGAGAAGGATATTGCAGCATACATCAAGAAGGTATGTTTCTCCCAGAGGATGCGGGGTGGGTCAGGAGTGGGATGATCCAGTTGGTCTGGCCAAACACTGAGTCGAATTGCTTTGGCCACGCCTCCTTAGGCCTCCATTGCTTCCAGTTTATTCGACTCAGTGGTTCTGACCAGACGTTTTCCGGAGAAAGGGCGTTCACGGTAAGACCAATGCCTCTTCTGTTTGAGAAGCGCAAGGGCGTGGGGTGGGGTGGGATTGTATAGCCCTACACGTAGTCCTTGACCTGTGACCCTAATAGAGCCTGCCTGTTAATGGTTGTAAGTTGTGAACAGTTGTAAAGCGAGTCATCCACGCGACTGACCGAATTTTACAATGTGCTTTTTGGCAGTTGCGTTAAGCGAATCGCTTTGGTTATTAAACAAATTCGTTGTTGGCAATGGGGCAAGTTTTTCTGAAAATAGGAAGCATGTCAGATGTCAATGAAAACTCAAATCATCCAGGCCAAAGGTATCTTAAAAGTTTAAACGATGCGGTTTAAAAAACAAACAGCAATAGATGCAAGCATTTTGTATTGACTAGTCCAGGGGTCTCCAACCTTGGCAACTTTTAAGACTTGTAGACTTCAACTCCCAGAATTCAAAGCTGGCTGAGGAATTCTGGGAGTTGAAGTCCACAAGTCTTAAAGTTGCTAAAGTTGGAGACCCCGGGACTCTAGTCAATACCAAACTTACAATAACACAGTTAAAAGCAAGATAGAAAGAGCGTTAGTTAAACATGTGACATCTGATGACATGCGATGTCATCTATGCCTTCTGTGGACGTAAGGGTTTGTCATGGGCTGGTTTTTTGCATACGTCACATGTTTAACTAATGCTCTTTCTATGTTGCCAAGCTTTGTAAGTTTGGTACTGACGAGTCAATACAAAATGCTTGCAACTACCGCTGCTCGTTTTTTAACTGCATTGTTTAAATTATTAAAGGGGACAAACTGTTTTGTATCTTAAAAGGTTGCATTCATAGCAACTAAACCAAAATTTATCAATCTTGAGACCTTTTGTTGCTCATCCAAACAACTTCATCAGCCAAAATAAAAAATAGTTAGGCAGAGAGTTGTTGGAATGTACCAATTCTTGCTATAACTTCAGGGGGTTTCTCCCCAAAATGTATTGCAATAGGTCAATATGAAGTAAATGCTGGTTTTCTGCAGAAAATAATTTTGGTCATGTGACCATGGGATGGTGCAAACGGCCATAAATGCTGGCTGGTTGCCAAGTACCAGAAATGTGGGCACATCAGTGCAAGGGGAACAACAGTGGAACTGTTTGTAAGTACCTTTTGGGAAGGTGTATTGCAATTTCAAACAGTCACCAAGTGACCAGTTATAAGTCAAGGGCTACCTATCCTGGCTTATCTGACCCAATGCCAACCAGATACCGTGTTTCCCCCAAAATAAGACCCTGTCTTATATTTTTTTTGAACCCTGAAATAAGTGCTTGGCCTTATTTTCCATGCGCTCAAAAGCCTGATTGGGCTTATTATCAGGGGATGTCTTATTTTGGGGAAAACAGGGTATTTCTGGAAAAAGCTCAAGCGAATTTTAAAAGCAGTTACAGCTTTTCTGTAACTGCTGTATTTGATTTAGAAGATTCTGTCAGATGGGAAGTTTGCCCATCACAGACTGGTTTCCTTAAGCAAGGAATCAAAGTCAACCAGCATTTGCTGGCTGGGGAATTTTGGGAGTTGAAATCCAAAGCATCTCAATAGTTGCCAAGTTTGAAAAACAGTCATAAACCACAATTAGTGTCTTAATACAAAATAGTTAAACCAACACTGAAAAAAACTTACTGCAATTTCGGGTAATGACTATACTGAAACAAGGCAGAATAATTGGCCTGTCTAAATTCTGTGTGCACTGTTGATTGCAGTTTTCTCCTGGCCTGTCACCCAGGGACAGAACTTAACCTGTTTCGTCTGAGTAACTCTCTGAATTGGAAGGCTTAATATTGTGTTCTGCTTCCAATTATTTTTTTTTTAATTCAGTTAGACAAAATAAACATTAAGTGGGGATTTGTTTAAAGTGATACTTTCTACGGGAACCAGATCCAAACTGATTTGCAAGAGGTGTTAACAATAAAAACTTCTTCGAAGAGTTGTGTGCGCTTCACGGATTGGGGAACAGAGTTAAGATTAGGTGCAGTGAACTCGGCTGCCTATCTCTGCAGATTCAGAATCTCCGGATGGTTTAAGTAGATTTAATTTACTTCATTAAATTATTATGAATTATAAATTCATATTAGTTTATAAATTATTATAAACTAATAATTTATAAAATTCTATAAACGAATAAATTTTATTCGTTTATAGATTATATAAATAATTATAAATATATAATTTTATAAATTAAAATTATAAATTAAATGAAGTAGATTAAGAAGATTTGGGTTTCAGGATGTGAGG
Organism: Ptyas mucosa; assembly: GCA_012654045.1. Lineage (NCBI taxonomy): Eukaryota > Metazoa > Chordata > Lepidosauria > Squamata > Colubridae > Ptyas > Ptyas mucosa. The sequence continues at coordinate 20,612,701 of WNWU01000013.1, forward strand.
GAAAAATAACTGGCGATGCAAAGCTGCCAAAAAAGCCAACACAGTTCTAGGCTGCATAAACAGGGATAGAATCAAAGATCACGTGAAGTGTTAATATCGCTTTATAATGCCTTGGTAAGGCCACACTTGGAATACTGCATTCGGTTTTGGTCGCCATGATGTAAAAAAGTTGTGGAGACTCTAGAAAGAGTGCAGAGAAGAGCAACAAAGATGATGAGGGGACTGGAGGCTAAAACATAGGAAGAACGGTTGTAGGAACTGGGTATGTCTAGTTTAATGAAAAGAAGGACTAGGGGTGACATGAGAGCAGTGTTCCAATATCTCAGGGGCTGCCACAAAGAAAAGGGAGTCAAGCTATTCTCCAAAGCACCTGAGGGCAGGACAGGAAGCAATGGGTGGAAACTAACCAAGGAGAGAAGCAACTTAGAACTAAGGAGAAATTTCCTGACCGTTAGAACAATTAACCAGTGGAACAACTTGCCTCCAGAAGTTGTGAATGCTCCAACACTGGAGGTTTTTAAAAAGAGGTTGGGATAACCATTTGTCTGAAGTGGTGTAGGGTTTCCTGCCTAAGCAGGGGGTTGAACTAGAAGACCTCCAAGGTCCCTTCCAACTCTGTTATTCTAGTTTTTTCTAAATGTGGAAAAGCCAGGTATTAGTAAATACAGGTGATCCTTGACTTAAGACCATTCATTTACTGACCATTTGAAGTTATAGCGGCACTGAAAAAAGTAACAGACAACCAGTCCTTGCACTTATCCACCATCACGGCATCCCCACAGTCACATGATCAAAATTAAGGTGCTTGGCAACCAAGCATAAATTTATTATAGTTGCACACAGAACTGAGTCACTGTGCTTAACATATATTAAACCAAAAATTCATCACAGTGGGATCCCAGGTGCTCTCTGAACTTGGTTGTTTCCTTGCAGATGATTCATTACCAAACTAGGTTATTCATCAGCACTGATGATGTTACCCAGTGTGGTACTGAAACGTCTGCAAGAAAACAACCAAACTCCGAGAGCACCAAGGACTTCCACGGTTCAACCCTGAGCTACAAATAATCTCTTCTAAATCACAGTGTTTGCGTTCAAATTGAAACCAGTCACACATTTAGGAAACCCATGGATCATATGAATTTTTTTTTGATGAACATAATGCCTTATTAAAAGGAAGAGGCCCCACTCTATTTATGTGATGTGTCTATTTTCTAACACTTGTACATGTAAATAAATAAATGTTTATGACTCCTGATTCAAAATGTACAGAGTCAGATGTTTGCTCTGTCATTGCCAAAGTGTCAGATGATTGCTACAAAAGGAATTTAGGTCTTTGTATTATGAATTTGAGGCCTTCTCTTTCAATGTTTAAATCCTTAAAGCTGCCAGTCCCTTTAGACAGCAGAAGAAACAGTATGCTGGAAGGGTTCGCTCAGTTAGAGTCCTTATAAATAAAAATTGCTACCAGTATTACAGCATAGATCTGTTTATACATCAGACTAATTTTCGCCCTTTGAAAAGTAAAACTGTACCTTTAAATTTCAATGCATCAAGGAGATGTAGCCAGCTTCTCCTCTCTTTATTAGATGGATAGAGAATCTACCTTATTTAGACCTCATTTCTGCAGCCCCCAGATTGCTAAACAAATTGACACTGCACTTTTTTACATAGGAGGGTTTTGGGAGGTTTTTTTTTGGCAAACTTTTAATATAAATTTTAAAATTCAATTGTTACTGAGTCAAGTTATGCTTGTCAGATCGTCCTGCTGGCGTCACTACCCCACTCCGTACTCTTTACACATTCATAAAAGGTAAAGGTTCCCCTCGCACATATGTGCTAATCGTTCCTGACTCTAGGGGGCGGTGCTCATCTCCATTTCTAAGCCAAAGAGCCAGCGCTGTCCAAAGACGTCTCCGTGGTCATGTGGCCGGCATGACTAAATGCCAAAGGCATACAGAACACTGTTACCTTCCCACCAAGGGGGTCCCTGTTTTTCTACTTGCATTTTTTACGTGCTTTCGAACTGTTAGGTTGGCAGAAGCTGGGACAAGTAAGAGTTAGGGATTCGAACCACTGACCTGCCAACCTTTCAATCGACAAGCTCAGCATCTTAGCCACTGAGCCACCGCATCCCCTTACACACTCATAAACACACATGTTCTATGTACAGGTAATTCTTGATGATCAGTTGCTTGATTAACATTTAGTGTTAACCCTTTAAAAGGTACATCCCATGATCATAATGATTATATTTTAGGCACCTGGCAATAGGTTCACATTTATGGCCATTTGCAGCGTGCCCCTGACCACGGTTGTGAAAAGGATTGGGGGCGCCATGATACCAGTCTTCCAATATTTGAGGGACTGTCACAAAGGAGGTCAGGCCTTCAAAGCACCACAAGCCAAGCCAAGAAATAATGGATGGAAACTAATCTAGCAGAGAAGCAGCCTAGAACTAAGGAGAAATTCCCTAATAATGAGAACAATTATTCAGTGGAATGGCTTGACTCCAGAAGTTGTGAGTGCTCTATCACTGGAGGCTTTTAAGGCAGCAGCCCACAACCTTTTGGGTACCAAGGACCAGTTCCGTGAAGAGAGTTTTTTCCATGGACTGGGGGGGGCGTGTTTGCATGCTGCCTGCATCCCGCGGATGGGACTGCACTTGTTTGTGCGGCCTGTTTCTAGCATACCATGGCTCAATGCCAGTCCATGGACCAGGGGTTGGGGACCCCTGTTTTAAGAAGAAACTGGACAGCCATTTGCCTGGAATGGTACAGGGCTGTGATGGCACCTGTGCCGGAAGTGGCACGCTATGGCATCTGTGCTGGAAGTGGCACGCCAAGCCATCTCTGGGCATGCGAACCATCGCCTGTTGCTCTTCCGGGTTCTGGCGTGCCGGCTAGCTAGTCTTCACAGAGCGCCGGAAACCGGAAGAGCAGCTGCCCAATGCACATGATCTTCCGATTTCCGGCGCTCACATGCATACCGGCCACCTGGTCTTGCGGTGTGCATGTGTGCGCGAAGACCAGCTGGTCGGTGTACATGCGCATGCTGGAAACCGGAAGATCCTCTTCCTGGCACACACATGTGCACCAGCCAGCTGGTCTTTGCACACGCATTTGTGCCAGAAACCAGACGACCAGGTGGCTGGTGCGCATGTGCGCGCCGGATATCGGATGGCCATGCGCACTGGGCAGCTGCTCTTCCGGTTTCTGGCATGCGCGCTCTCATTTCGGCCCTCGGTATCAAAAAGGTTCGCCAACACTGGTATAGGGTCTCCTGCTTGAGCATGGGTTTGGACTCCAAGGTACCTTCCAACTCTGTTATTCTGTTTCTGTTATTCTGGTTTTCAGCAGGTTTTTGCCAGTTTTCAGCATTTCCGGTTTCCGGCAAAATGCACCTATTAGATAAAATGGAATGGAGGGAAATTAAGCAGTAGCTTGATCAAATCACAGTGCAATGAGGAATTTGAGTGGGATAGTCATTTATATTATTTCAAGGAGAAACAGAAGTACTATTTAAAATTGTAATTTGTAATTGTAAATTGCAAAAAATTGTAATTGTAAATTACAAAAAAATTGTAAAATTTGAATTTAAAATTGCAGTAGTAAAAGAATCACTTTTGACCTCCTTCAACACGGTTACAAATAAACACTAACCTTTTGCTCCAAAATTCAACAGTGCACAGTATTTCTGTAGTTCTAAACTCTTTAATCATCACATCCCAACATTAAAAATTTCATTTCAGTTTCAAGCAAAAAATCCCAAAGTAACCTCCGTGTAGAAACAAAGGTAGACAACATCTTTTCTTTAATTAAAATAGTTTCACCATCTAGGACAGTTCCATTAACTTCACCAACCATTCTTCCATTGTGGAAATCTGTAGATTGGAAAACATTGATGCGTTAAATGGAAAATGGATGTAAATTTCCTGAGAAAAACGTGGTAGATGCCAATTTGGAAAGGAGGAGGAATATCTTGTTATCTAGAACTCAAAAGAGCAGTTAACTTAACTTGCAATGGAGCCTGCAACCATGTGTGGTCGTTAAGTTAACTAATTGTTTCATATGGGCTAGATTTGCTGAAAACTGGAAGTAAAAGCTTGTTTTTAGCACCAAAAATAAATAAATAAATTGCAAAATGTTGATATGACCATTGGACACTGCAAAAGGCTTTATATGCGGGCCAGTTGCTGAGTGCCCAAAATGCAGTCATGACCGGGGGCGAGGGTGCATTGGAATTTTGGAACCAGGTTATTTATACCCCTTGAGAGGCCCATTGGAACTTCAAATGGTCACAAGTCAAGGACTGTCTAAAAAATACATTTTTACGACTTAATAGGTATGCTTCGCTTTATGTATGGTGCAGTTTACAGGCCATGGAGTGTGAGATTTTACTTTGAAAAATCATTGAAATGATCAGAGGCAGACAGCTGGATATTAAATCTTTGAGGTTCCCACCTTCTCATAGCCTACCCCATACAAGTAGTCCTTGACTTACCACCACTATTGAGCCCCAAATTTATGTTGCTAAGTGAGACATCTGTTAAATGAGTTTTGCAACCTTTTCTTGCCACTTAGCTGCAGTGTTAAGTAAATCATTGCAGTTGTTAAATGAATCTGGCTTCCCCGTTGACTTGCATGTCAGAAGGGTGCAAAAGTGACCACATTATCCTGGGACACTGCAACCGTCATAAATACGAACCAGTTGCCAAGCTTCTGAATTTTGATCATATGACCATAGTATGCTGTAATGTAATGGTTTGTGTAAGCATCATGAGTCACTTTTTTCAGTGCTCCGGTGACTTCAAACAGTCACTAAACAAACCTGTTGTAAGTTGAGGACTACCTGTATTCCCAGGGCAAGGGATCATGGTAGTTTTGTAGCCAAGAATATTTGAAGCATTGTCCAAGGTCAAGAGAAGATGTAGTCTGTCTGTAGAAGATGTTCTCTTGAGAGAAACACTCAAGTCCATTTTGTTAAAGGAAAAATAGATTTGGCACGATCCCGCCATATATTTTTAATACTGTCCTTGGGTCACACTAAAAAGTGTCACTTGGGTGACTTTAGAGGTGGTCCCCAAGGCCTTTAAACCTGAGATGGGCTGGGAGAATGTGATCAAAAGTCACGGGAGTCCGAAAGTATATATTCCCTGCCACTTATGGTGTGTAGCTCATTCTAGTTGCCCAGTTAAAACACGTAGGCGCCTCAATTAGGCAGCAATAATATAGTAGAGTGGGGGTGTCCAATTTTGGCACCTTTAAGACTTGGGGGCTTCAACTCCCATACGCGTGCTGGCCAGCTGATTTTTGGGCCTTCTGGGCCCAACGGAAATGAGCTGTTTCCGGACCCCTGAGGGCCTCCGGGGAGGTGGGGATAGCTGTTTTAGCCCTCCCCAGGCTCCTAGAAAGCCTCTGGAGCCTGGGGAGGGGGGAAAACGGGCCTACCAGGCCCACCGTGCCATCACATGCCAAAAACGGGGGGAGCATGCGGGGGGGGCAAGTCGCATAGAATTATGGGTATGGGCACGCATGCGCGCAACCACCCCGCACTCCCCCAGCTTTTGGCACGTGATGGCAAAAAGGTTAGCCATCACTGATATAGAGCATTTTCTCAACCTGGTCTGGGGAATTCTGGGAGTTGAAGTCCACACAGTTTAAAGCTGCCAAAGTTGTGAAACACTTCTGTGGTGAAAGATGCCCCTAGGCCCGTGATGGCGAACCCATGGCACAGGTGCCACAGGTGGCACGTGGAGCCATATTGGTGGGCACGCAAGCTCAGCTCCGGCACACATGCGTGCGCCAGCCAATTGATTTTGGGGCCTTCTGGGCCCATCAGAAGTCAGGAAACACACTATTTCCAGCCTCTGGAGGGCTTCTGGGGGAGTGGGGAAGGCCATATCTGCCCTCCCCAGGCTCCTAGAAAGGCTCTGGAGCCTGGGGAGAGCGAAAAATGGGCCTACCAGGCCCACGTGCCATCGCGTGCCAAAAGCAGGGGGAGTATGGGGGGGTCTGCATAGAATTATGGATGTGGGCACACATGTGTGTGACCCCTTCGCGCTCCCCCCGCTTTTGGCACGCGATGGCAAAAAGGTTAGCCATCACTGCCCTAGGCCAATGATTAGGGACAACAGCAAAAGGATCAATTCAGTCTACAGAAGGCCCACAGCGTTACATTTTCCCCCTTGTATTTTTACCAAGAAAACCACAGCGATAGAAAATTGAAAGCAATTGGCAATTTATGGAGTCCATCTACTGTAATTGAGTTTTTGGAAAGAGTCTGATAGATCAGTGAAGGGGCAGTTTCCCTTATACAGCTGCCATTTTTACTTTTTTGACCCCCAACCCCCCATTTCTCAGGGCTGGTCCAGAAATTCAAGATGGTGGCCTCCACAGTGCAGTCAAAACCATGGCCCTTTTCTACATTAGAGTAGAATAGAATTCTTTATTGGCCAAATGTGATTGGACAAACAAGGAATTTGTCTTGGTGCATACGCTCTCAGTGTACATAAAAAGACAAGATACATTCGTCAAGAATCATAAGATACAACACTTAATGAGAGTCATAGGTAACAAATAAGCAATCAAATCATACTAGGAAACAATATAAATCATAAGGATACAAGCAACAAGGTTACACTCATACAGTCCTAAATGGGAGGAGATGGGTGATAGGAAAGATGAGAAGATTAATAGTAGGGCAGACTTAGTAAATAGTAGTTTGACGGTGTTGAGGGGAATTATTTGTTTAGCAGAGCGATGGCGTTTGGGAATTTTTTTCTTTTTTTCCTTTTTATTTGATTTATATGCCGCCCTTCTCCAGAGACTCAGGGCGGCTTACAGTGCAATAGCCTTCATACTTTTGTATATTTTATACAAAGTCAGCTTATTGCCCCCACAATCTGGGTCCTCATTTTACCTACCTTAGAAAGGATGGAAGGCTGAGTCAACCTTGAGCCTGGTGAGATTTGAACTTGCAGTAATTGCAGGCAGCTGATCTTAATAACAGTGCTTTAGTCTGCTGCGCCACCAGGCTCTTATTACACGGCAGGCCTCGTTTTCTTTTCCAACTCCAGACGCTCATGTCACCTTCTTTTCTCCCTTTACAAGCCGAGGCTTGAGTGCATGTCTGAAAATGCTGTGAACAAACTGCCGATTTTCACCTTTCCTTCCCGCTTTTGCTTATTTCCCCAGGAGTTTGACAAGAAATACAACCCCACCTGGCACTGCATCGTGGGAAGGAACTTCGGTAGCTACGTAACGCATGAGACGAAGCACTTCATTTACTTCTACTTGGGCCAAGTGGCGATTCTCCTCTTCAAATCCGGCTAGGGGTTCAGGCCAGCGCCTGTAGGGGTCACGGCTGGTGAGGAACATGGACTGTAGCACTAAAGACAGGCTCCAGCTCTTTAACCATGGCTGCGCCACTGCATGGACTCGATACTATATTTAATGTGTATATGTTGCCGTAAAAAATACCTACAATTCTCATTTCTTTCTCTGTTTTGGGGGGGATTGCCTAGGAGAAAAAAGGCAGCGTATTATCCCCTCTTCTTCCTCCTCTTCTTTTATCTTTTTTTTCCCCCTTTTATGTTCCTGCTTCTTATTTTTTCTGTTCTTTTGCACTAGGAGAACTGTAAAATGCTTCAACAATGGCCTTTAAGTGAGAAGAAGAAATGAAATGAAATAATACAATAAAATAAGAAACTTCAACTCCACAAAACAAATCTTTTGGGTTTAACTTTCTTGCAGAAGGCTGGAGGTCTAACCCTAGCAGAGGGGAAAAAAAAATAAAATAAAAACTCTGTTAGGTGTAGAATCTGTCGTCAAAGTTAACTAAATTATTTTTAAATTCCTTTCAAAAGCTTCCTCTTCCCGAAATGGCACTATTGTCCCGTGAAGTCGCCTTAGCTCTAAACAAAAGTGATTGGAGGCAGCCCTGGGTGCGTGCGTGTGTATCTGTGTGTTGTCTTGGCCCAATTTTCTTTGCTTTTCTTTGACTCACCCGTGCTGCCTCCAACACAAATTGAGCAAAACAAAGCTGATACGGATTTGCAAAATGCGTGATACCCTCTTTGAGGAGACAGACACCCCCGACCCCCCAGAATCGGCTGGCCTGGTCTGTATCGGCGTTTCCAAAGCATTTTTCAAATGAAAGATGTCTACTCTTTGTGTGTCCAAGATTCTGTCGTGATGCCCAATGGATGTGATCAGGATTTTCTATGCCCCTGTTTTTTTGAGTCCGTACAGTATTGCCTTATTGTAGCTCACGTCCTCTCGTTGTGCAGGGAAGATCCTGTCCGAAATCAGTGGCTTAAATGTTGCTGTGCTTTAAATGTCTCCAGTAAAGATGGATAGACCATCATCTTAGAGGCTGAACCCCAGTCTCTCTTCTGTTGGCTTTCTATTCTGGTCCCCTTTTGACCCAACAAAAGGAGGGTCAACAGGAGCAGCTCTGTACCCTAACCAGCTCCTGAACATGCAAGAAAAGGTCGTCTCTGGGCTTTCTTAGCTTCCTTAGTCTATGGTTGTACAGGAATACTTCTAAGTTCTGTTGCAACAATAAAAATAAAATAAAATGGGATTGGTTTTTTTTTTCTTTTTGCAAAGGTTACGTACGAAATGCAGTGATAGCTTTAACATCTCTGGTTGCTTTTTGCAGTTCAAAGAGCCTAGAACAGTGATGGCTAACCTTTTTGCCATTGCGTGCCAAAAGTCGGGAGTGTGGGGTGGTTACACGCGCACGTGCTCACACCCATATGCGACCCCCACATTTGGCACACGATGGCACCCGTTAGGCCTGTTTTTTGCCCTCCCCAGGCTCCAGAGCCTTTCTAGGACCCTGGGGAGGGCAAAACAACTTTCCCCATCCCTCTGGAGGCCGGAAATTGCCTGTTTGTCAACTTCCGGTGGACCTGGAAGGCCCGAA